>PVIA01012238.1:0-39037 GCA_004024845.1 Tonatia bakeri
CAATGAAATCCAGGGGAGTAGGAACGGCCCACCAAGCTGCCACCACCATTCTCACCCTCTTCACTGACATCACGCTCCAGTTCCTGCTTGGATTTACTTTGGGCAACCTGGTTGGAATGTATCTGGCTCAGAATTATGACAGAGGCACAAGAAATGAGTGTTTCTCTAGGACCCTGTGATGACTAGCACCAAGTCAACACTGAATTGACCTTCATGTATCTTTCTTGCTAGAGCTAAATACATTTCTGTCCTATATTTTTTAAAGCATAGGGAATTGCCCCGCTCCCCTTTTCTTGAGTTCAGCTCTTTGACTAGGCATGACCGGCACTCATTTGCTTTCTGCCAGACACTGATGATGGTGCCCTAAGTGAATCGTGGCCCGTTTATTTCCAAATGCCTTTCTGTCAAGTTCTGCCTAACTTTGGGCTAGAGCTGACAACCACTGTGGGTAGCAGAAGACTTGGTGTATTTATTATATTATTTTGCTAGGCTGGTACTTCTTTCCACCAATTTCAACTGAGTGTGAAGATTTCATGTGCTCATGCCAGAGCACATGTGTTTTCTTGGCTTTTCCAATGACCTGGATGAGCCACAGCCTAAATTACATCACACATCATTTTCAAACAAAATACAGCTATTCTATCACATAAGAATGTACAATGCAATCCCCTTAAAAGGGGATTTGGGAGATCCAAGTTTGTTAGTTACAACCCCAGGAGATGAGACTTAGGAGCAGGTTTTAGTTACAGAAGTAATTCTTCTGGACCCCCGACTAAGTACAATATAACAGGAATTTTGCTTATGTACTTACTATATTTTTAAGCAAAGATTATTTGATGTAAATATGACACATGTTTATTCTGAGATACTATCTCAAATATTCAAAACCTCTTACAACCTCTGCTTTGGAGGTTCCATAATTGCACAATGCACATTAGAATTTTTCTGCCCTAAGAACTTCATGAGGTACTTATTAAAAAAAGATTTTAGGTGGGAAGAAAATTTTCTTCACAGAACTTCATTCAGAAGTGGAAAATGCCTTGATAACTAACAGCCTTGCAGACTCTGAAATAAGCCTCTCTTTGCTGTTTACTGATTACTATTTTTAAATAACCAGAAATTTCATGGGTATTAATTGATTACCATTTCCTTTGCAACTCTTTCACTATCTGTTTCTATCATATGTTTTATATATTCTGTCCCCTTTCACATCCTTCTATTCTGTACATTTTTTTTTTGCCTTCATTAACATCGACTCGCAGACTTTGTCAGTAGAATGAATAAAACATATTAAGGAACCCCATAAGCTAGCTCAAGATTTTATTTCTGATATTCATTCAGGTTGAATTAATTAGCACGCTTGTTGTGAATAATTTATAAACCAAGAATGAATAGGATCATTAATTGGTATGAGTTTCTGTAGGTTTGCAAATCATCATTCATGACTGATAGTTATATCAAGAAAGGACTTTATACCTTACTGGTGCATTATCACATGATTTGTCAGCAGCAGTTGAGAAAGAGTACTTGAATGAATGACACTCTCGTACAGCAGCCGATAATCATAAAAATAGGAGAAATGCATAGAAAGAAATGTATTTCATCGTTGGAGAGTTTCTGAGGAAGTTTATACTGTTACTTCTACTTTCCAGTTTAGGATACATCAAAACACAGAGAACAATGGGGGAAATTTGGGGCATAACCTCTTGACTAGGGAGTGACTATCTCTTTTTTTATTTGATCTTCTTCCACTGCCCCAAACGGGAAATTTTCCTGGGAAACTGGGTAAGATGAACAGAAAGATGAAGATTGGAAAGCTGCCTATGTCTAGACTATCTATCATTCCTGTGTAGTTGTACCCACTTTGATTAAAGGATCTTGCTGCTAAGCAAATTAGAATAGATTACCTTTGCTCTCATAAATTACCTTTCAGTGGTTTATCAAGGTAGATGGAGCTAAAGCCAATATAAAAATTGAATAATAGTATGGCAGGCTGAACACTGGCCTCCCAAGCTATGTCCACACATTAGTCTTGGAACCTTAAAGCAGGTTACATTACAGAGTAAAAGGAACATTCCAGATGTAATTAAGGTTACTATCCCTTAAATAGAGGAATTATCCTGCATTATCTGGGTGGGCCTAATCTAATAATATGAGTAGAGAATGTTCTCTGGCTGAGGTCAGAGGAGTGAGACACTCTAAGCTTGAGAAGGATTTGAAGTACTTTTGATGATCTGAGAGACAGAGGCCATATGTAAGGACTGGGGAGAGGCCTCTACATGCTTATGGGGACCATGAAAGGGAGTGAAGACAGCCTGTGGGAGGAAAGACTGGCCCCCAGCTGATAGCCAATCAAGAAAACAGGGCCTCAGTCCTATAATTGTGAGGAACTGAATTGGGCTAACAATCGAAAGGGTTTTGAGTTTGATTGTTTTCCAGAGATTCCAATAAAGAACAAAACCCTAACCACTTTGATTTTAGCCCACTTTATTTTAAACCTTTATTTTGAGACCCCTGTCAGACTTTTAACCTATAGAACTATGAGATTGATAAGCAAGCAGTGTTTTAAATTGTGGTAATTTTTTATGGCAACAATAGAAAACTAACCCAAACGGTGACTCAGTATAGGTTTGTGACTTGAGCAAGTTATTTGCTTGCTCTGTGCCTCCACTTCCCCATTTGTAAAATGAACTTAACACGGACATCCAGCTCATTGGATGTGCTATATGATTGCTAGGTTTGTATACACCATGAACTCTAAAGGAAGAGACATGATGTCAGAATAGAGTAAGATGAGTGAAAGGAGTAAAAATAAATGCTTCATAATGATCATGTTTTATGAAATGTGAGACATGTATTTGTGATAATCTCTTAATGCTTGAAAGTAAATAAAAAACGACAATGTTTTATGACCTCCCTGGAGTTGTGCTACAAGCTTATGATGAGTCATCCAAGATTCTCCCACTGTATGCAGTTACCCACTCCTTGGGAGGCATTTAAATTATCTTTAAAAAATCACACATAAAGTAAATTTTAATATTATTTCAGGTTAAAATAATTGGGTTGACACAGAATACAGCCACACTGCTGGGCTGGTCCTTTCCCTGTGAGTTTGCTCGGGGCACCTTGAGCACGAGCAGTACTCACTGAGCCCACGCAGGTGCCGAAGGAGCTCTGAACCTTTGTCTCTGAGCATTGAATCCCACCACAGAGTAATTTCTGAAAAATACTTGACATAGTCCTGATGAATTAGTGATATGTATGAATCATTGCTTAGCTCTTCGACTCAACATGAATTTATTATGTAGATGGTTTGATTAACACAGCCAGGAAAAGAGGATTGAAATGTTATCTCTAGGAAAATTGACCTGGTCACTTTAAAAACTTTTAGATTTATATGTTATCAATGTTTTATTTTCTACTTACAACCACTGATAAGGGAGACAACCCAGTAAGACTGTCAAATACACACACACCATACACATACATATGAATATGTAGTTAACAACATCCGAAATCAGGGAGGAGTAGAACCGTTCTCGGGAGTTTATCCATAAGTTCTGTAAAAAAATATGAAGAAGGAAACACAACACTAAATGACCAGTGATCTTTGAGAGGTGTTCCTATAGATAGAAATGTTTCAAGAATCAAGGATATTATTTTTTGCCGGAAGATCCAGACATTTCTGGTGCTCTCTACGAAAGGACTGAGGTATCTCACCATGACCCTGATCAAACAGTGACATGTAAGCTTGAGCATTTCTTCTTCTCTGAGCTTTCTTAGGATGGACCTTCTCTAGGGACTGAGATCAGGGATACAGAAAAAGAAGCAAACCCAGGTATATATAAGGAAGAAAATGCTACCAGGTTATGGATCAAATATATGAAGTTCTATATATAAATTAAACTTTAATGTAGGTTGCTTAGGGTCCCAGGAGTAGCTGAAAAACTTGAGGAAATATTCCATTTGGGTGAAGGTGTGACAAAGTCTCACTCTGCAGGGACACTGTTACAGGGTGCAGCCAAGAGGGGGGGCCCAAATAGGGATTTGCAATGGGGTCCAGAACTCAAGGTGTCTAGGAAATATTAGAAAGACATATAAGATGTCCTCACCCCTTCCCCCCACAGGTGTGCATTGGGGGAAGGGATACATGGAGCAGGAACATTCAGGGCTGTTTTGTACAGCCATAGCTTTGCAGCTAATCCAGGGCATGGTCATTTAACATCTATAGCCTTTGACTGGTCACTTAGATATGTTAAATAGCTGTAGCCATGCTCTGAGCCAGGGGGATGGAAGGAACTTCCCTCAAGATGTAGCTGGGGGGCAAGTCCCCTGAGTTACAGCACCTGCGAGGGAACTTGGAGAAGATTGGCTCCATGACATGGGGCCACCCTTGCCCAGACTCATGATGGCAGCCCAGTGTGCTGGGAATAATACAGGAATGCTGGCAGGTGTAACTAATTGTAGGAGTTGGAAATGGGGGTACAAAAGAAGATTGGTGCAGGGATTTAAACCCAGACGTGGCAGCCATTAAGGAGAGAGGACCACGTGGCTGTGGCAGTGCAGAGAGGACCACATGACTGTAGCCATGTAAGAGAGAGCCATGAGGTTTTGCCAGAGTGGGGACCCCCGCAGCTTTAGTAGGGGGGACCACCACGTGGCTTTAGCAGACAATTGTCACTCCCTGCAGCTTTAGTGGTGAGATCCACACAGTTTTGCCAGAGTGCAGACCCCTGCAGCTTTGGTAGAAGAGGACCAAGTGGCTTTGGGGTGCTCCCTTTGACTGCTTGGCCTGGGAAGCAGGAGAGACTTTGCCTGGAAGAAGGGTGAAAGAACTCTTGCCAGTAAGCCATGAGAAGGTGCCACATGGCTTTGGATTAATTGGAGATCCTGCCTGGACAGAGGCACAGCTGATGGTGCCAGTGGCCTGAAACACAGACATTTGCTTCTTTTCCAGAGTGTTGGTACCCCGAATTAGGGCAGGAGGAGAAGGAAGCACTGTGGGCATCTATGGGTATCCTAAAGGACTTTGATATTTTAATGAAGACATTGGGTCACTACTTTAAGTCTGTATAGCATTAAATAAACATTTCCTTTCTTTTTCACAAATCTCTGGCATTGAGAGATGTCTTTCCTATAAGGTGGCGGACATAATGAACCTGGGGGGGTTCCCTTTGGTAATAGTATATCATCCTCATCCCCCTTGGCCCCTTAAGTTCTGTAACAGTTTTTGGCATCCCTGGGTGGGCCAATAATTGTGTACCTCCCTGGTCTGTTCTGTAAAAACACCAGTAATAGGTCCACACTATTGCATCTAAATTCTGGAAAAATTATGATAATGTAAGTTATACTGCTATAATTCGGGTAAACTTGAGTGTAAATTATGCTGGGCTATAAGAAAATGTGTTGGTAAAGTGAAAGAAATGGAAAGAAAATGGAATAACAAGTAGGTAGGGAGTACTAAACCATAGAACTGTCCTTTATGGTAAGATATAAGTTGGCCAAAGCTCAATGACTAAAGAGTGTGAGTAGAGCAGGCTTGGTTTAGGAAGATGGTCCCATTCGTACATTATAAGTATAATGTATGCTGATGTCAGTAAGGATGAAAATAGCAGTTGCCATTTAGTGAATACTCCATATGTGTCAGGCATTATCTTTAATCCAAATAAACTCTACAGAATAGCTACTATTGTGCCCAGTGCCCAGTGAGCAATAAGAAAAAGTATATTTATATTGGTCAGGCAACATGCCAAAGGCCACAAATGTAGAGAAAATTTCATTTGAATAGTCAAAGAGTGCTGAAGACCTAAAGATGTTGTCTCTAGATCAATTAGATTGATATTGCCTGATAGATTACTAACAGTAGATATAACCAAAGTCTGCCATAATTCTGATGAGAAGTCCTGATACAATGGAGCACTTAAAAAATAAGATATTCTTGCTATTTCTACAATTGAGCTTCAGGTGGCCTTGGTGACTAGCTTGGTTAATAAAATGAGTCTGAATTCTGTTTTCTACACCTTCCAAGCTAAGTTATTAGAACTCTTCCAGCTTTTATATGGATGGTCTTTTGGAATCCTCAGTTTTGCAAAAGTCAGCCTCCGTGTAAGAAACATGGCTGGCCTAAGATATTAGGCCGTGAGGAGCCTGAGCTAGCTGTGTAGAAAGGGAGTGGAGAGAGAAAGATGCCAGGGCAGCCACAGCTGGTCCAGCCATTCCAGGCCAGGGACCAGGCATGTGAGTGAGGAAACCAGCATGGACACTGTAGACCACAGTGGACACGACCAAAGATGAGGAGAACTGAGGAAACTAAAACCAGACGGAAGTGTGGGACTAAGTCCTATGACCCCAGCTTAGTGGCCTTGGCTGTCTCCATCTCCAGCTGTTTGAGCCTGCCTCACTGAAGCACCAGTCTTTCAGGAGCAGAGAGGAGTTGTGTTTTCTGTGCTTTACCTGAAGTCTATATTGATAAATCTGAGAGCACAGTTAAGTGGTTGTTGATTCATGCCACAAAATTTCAATGTGGCTTGTTTCACAGCCACTGATAGTTAAGGCAGAGTACACAGATAAAAGATTGGAGGGCATTTGAGGACCAGATTCCAATTATGGCACAATAGTAGACTTGAAAGAAAAATATTATAATGTTTATCAAATGCATTGGAATCCATGGCAGAAATGCTGCATTACTTGAGAAATCTGAATTTTATATGCAGAAAGTGAAGCACATATCCAGTTAATGATTAAATAATAAAAACAGTGGCCATAGTTTATAAAACTATTATGTGTCTAGAACTGTAGAAACACTTGCATTAGCAATCTCTATTTTTGACAAAGAACTTACTGTAGGTCATATAGTTAGTACCTATGTGAGCTGGGATTCAAACTTTGTCCACCTGACTTAAAACACAGTTTAATTTCCATTATGTCACATAGCTTCACTTGTAGCAACTGACATCATATTGTTACAGAGGAGAAAAATCAGTTCTTGACCCTGCCTATGTGATGGCTTTCAGGCTTTCTTTAAGTTCTTAAGATGCCACATTTGTGGCAGCACCCTCACATCCTGATAGGCCAAGAGTGTAAAAACAACTGCATCCTTGTTCTAAGTTACCTCAGGGTCTGGTTTAAGCAGAGCCAGAGCCTGTCAGTGAAGGGCATCAGTGGCACCAGCTGGCAAAGGCTATGGAAGGGGATTGGTACTTGGAAGATTGCTTTGATGTGATTAGATTCTTATTTTTCCAATGCAAATAGTTGAAGCCTGTACATAAATAGCTTGTACATAAATCTAGAAATGCTGAAGTCTTATGTTCTTCACTTCAAGCTTGTTGCATACACACTGAAATTCTTCTTTAACCAAGGTTATGGGTGGTGAAATTTATCTCATAAGTAATATTAATGGACTTTAATTAAAAGGTTTTTTCCCCTGGCTTTGCCACTTACTTGTAGCATGCCTTTTTCAAGATATAAATTTATTGAGCCTCTGTTTCCTTATCTGCCAAAATAATGTAAGCATACCATATCACAAGTTAATAGAGCTAATTCATGTAAAACTCTGATATCATCATAACATTATTTTCTTTCTTCTATTTTGCTACTTACAGAATCATAATGTCTTCCAAAGAATAGAGCTTCAGGTCAAATTCCATTGACTTTTGTAAATATTCCCTGAATGATCAAGTCTTTATTTAAGATGTATTTTTGTAGACCAAAGATGGTCTCGTTTTTGGATATAATATTTTACTGATCACGTGGTTTTAATTTTGACTTTATTGATTTACCAAAAGAAAAAGTTACAATAGCAACTACCTGTCATATAAATAAAAATATCTTATTTTTTAACTAATTATAACAAGAATATCAGGTAGGTCATATAGACAATAACAAACTTGCAACCTCGAAAGAATATTGTGATTTTTCTTAAAATTCATAATTTCTCTCCAACATGGGCTAGTCATTGATAGTGCATGGTACATACTCAAGAAAATAAACCAATGCTCCAAAGATGGGGGTCATATCAATATACAGTATTCATGTGAGTTTTTTTGTGATTTCTGAGCTCCTGGAAAGCTAATATTCAAAAAAGTATTTTGCTACTTATTTTCTGATCATTAAAGACATGGGAGACAGTTGTATCTGCAGCTGCTGCCCAGACAGATCTGAAAGCTAACTCTCAGGGGATGGCAGGCAGCGGGGGATATTTGGTATAAACACTGACATTATAATTTCTACTTATCATTAACAAGCATAGTTTGCATTAAAAATTAGGATTAAATTATCATCTCCCAAACAGAAGGCATAGGAAATTGATGCATCCCTGTTCTTGATCATCTGGGCTTCTCATCATGCTGTTTTGGCCTGAGAACCGGACTGCTTCCTGGTTACACATATCAAGTGACTAAGTCAGCAGGCAAGGAGAATGTGTTGTCCTATGCATTTAGGATGACAGAGGCCAAGTTGTTGTTCACATGTGTGTGGAGTAAACCTTTTATACCAGTCTTGCAGATTGCAGCAAAGGACCTTTGCTTTCCCTCAACTCCAGGTGGTCTCACATATGATTATGCCATAATACCTAGTACTTTGACTACGTATTTTCCAGTACTTAGTTACATATATTGAAAATTGCATGAGGTAGAAAACATAGACTATTATGTTAGCAAATGTTGTGATGTTGATTATGGGCCAGACTCTGTTCTAAGTACATCACATATGTTATCTTATTTATTTTTTACTCAATCTTGTTCTTTACCTGTCACTACATGTCCATTTTAGATGAGGGAACTGAGATTGAGAGAGGTAGTTAAAAGGTTCAAAATCATACAGCCACTTAGTAGTGATGCCAGTATTTCCACTCTTATCTATTTGGTTCCCACACCTGTATTATTAACCACTACGCTACACAGCTTTTAACCACTCGGCTTCATAAAAACTTGCCAATTATTAGTTGATATATCACTAAAAGCTTTTTGTATTTTCATCTCCTGTGGATATTTCAAACTAAAATTACATTTTTAGGTCATTTAAAAATACATATGCTTATCAGATCACCTTGCTCTAATCAGCTTTCAAATATATTGGACCCTTAAATTTCTTTTGAATGCTCATGACTTTTTCCACAAAAAAAAACCATTTTATTTGAAATAATTCTGTATGCCATGTGTTTTGGTGGGCAAACACATTAAATTATAGGTTATTGCCAGGAAATTCCAACTCTTGAGATCATGATTCTGAAAATAAGGAATATTTGAATTGGGATAATGAATAAACTTTAATTCTTAACATGTGCTTTATAGCTTATTTGAATGTAAACTGAAGATACATGTCTTGTATTATTTGCTATTTGTATGCAGCACAAACGTTATTTACACTGCAAGACCAAGGGGTGAAGAGAAGTAGCAAAATATAAGACTATAGCCCCTGCCCAACATCCACTACTCAATTTACACATTGCACACGGAAGTTCTGCCACATAGTATACTTTGTCACATTGATATAGCAATTATTTACTACTTGGCCTAAAGTATTAGGATTTGCGAAAGTATTAGGATATAAACTCTGAGAATATCAAGGGTCACTATGGGCTCTTTTTATACAAAGTAATTTAAAACCTTAAACTGATATCCCAAAAGGTTAAATTTAGTTATCTAAAAATTTGTGTCACAACATTTGTATCTACTTGTCTATTAGTGGGCACTTAGAATGCTTCCATATCTTGGTTATTGTATATAATGATGCAATAATCATAGGTGTGCAGACATTCTTTCTAATTAGTATTTGGATTTCTTTGAATAGATACAGAAAACAGACTGATAGTTGCCAGAGGGGAGGGGGGTGGGGGCTGAGTGAAAAAAGTGAAGGGATTAAGGAGTATAAATTGGTAGTTACAAAATATCTACAAGGATGTAAAGTACAGCATAGGGAATATAGTCAATAATATTGTAATAACTATGTACAGTGCCAGATGGTGCTTGAAATATTGGGAGGAACCACTTTATAAAGTACATATGATTGTCTAACCACTATGCTGTACACTTGAAACTAATAAAAAATAATATTGAATGTAAATTGTAATTGAAAAATAAAATTAAGACTTAAATAGATAAAAACATTTGGTTCTAAAAAATGATAATAAAAATTTGTATTGCAAAATAACGTACTACCAAGATGATGACTCTAGATAAAGGGACAGTACTTTCTGAAGGTCTTCATATATAGTACAATATGAGTTAAATCTCATAGTGTTTTGCCTTTCCTGTTTTCTATATTTTGCAGACTGTCCTAGTCCTGACATAGATAATGGGATGTCAGATTTACCTAAAACCAAAGCTGGTGGCAGGGAGGTACCTACAAACTTAAATATAAAATTTTGCCTTACATTTTTAATAAAATTAAAACAAACAAAATAATAATTTGTAGTAATTTTACAGCAAAAAAAGATTGTTTCTCCTACTTCTCAGAGTATTTGGATGGATTTCTGTGAGCACTATGCCTACTACCTGGATGCACCCTGACAGTGGTGAGAAGCTCACTTCAAGAAGGTTAATTTTAACTGAATTTAAACTAGGATTTCTCAGCGTATCATTCTCACAGCTGAGTGACTGACTCTGTTGTGGAATTTATCTCAGGAAGGAATTATTTTCCCCTTCTCACCTAACATCCCAATCCAATGAGCTCTGTTTCCCCTCTGAACAAGAGTACTTATCTGTTTAATTCTTGGTATAATTTCTGTATTTATCCAGCTATTTCCTTTGGGAAATTTTCAGTTCTAATTGGCTGGATAAACTAGGGAAAGTACTGTGTATATGTCTGTTTATTTTTTAAATGAAGTACATATTGGGATATCTGGAGATTGTGAGTTTGAACATTGGCGATGCTCTCTTGTGGCTTTAGTCTCAGAGGCTCATGTTATAAAAGCAGTAGGACGAGTTCGTAATAAGGAGTTAGGAGATCCAGACTCTAGGTTTGACTTACACTTTCTAACCTACTGGTATTTGGCAATTAACTCCTCTACGAGTATTTTCTACCTGTCACCACCACAGAGAACTACATTTTCTCATCCGTTAAATAAAAGTATTAAACAAGACACATCTAAAGACAATTCTACTTTGAACAGGAGATGAGTTATTCAAAACTGTCCTTGCAAACTGAAGACAAGGACAATATAATATATTTAATTTATGTTTCCCTCTTCAATGAATAACATTGTACAAGGTCCTATTGGGTATCTAATGCATTGTGAGCCTAATACCTACTTGTCAGCCCTCTAATGCAATGCTGGAAACACTGAAGATAGACACAAAGGTTCAAAGTCTAGTAGTTCTTGCTCTATTTTTTTCTCTTCTTTTTAAAATGAATTATATATCCCCAAACTAAGTGAACTGTCATTTTTCTACTCTTTAACCAAAAAAGAAGAGTGAATAGATGACTAAAGACCAATTACAGAGATAAAAGTTTGTTTTTTTCTGACCTTAGGAGACTATGGTTATTCATTAGAAAAGAAGTGTAAACTCATATAGAGCAGGGCTCGCCTACTGACATCTCCAAAAGTCTGCTCTTGTCCTTTGCTAGTACAGTTTTTCGCACATAAAAACTACTCAGTGATGTTTTAACCTGATTTTTTATTTGATTGATTGACAGTTAATATCATGTCAGTGAAGCAACATAATAAAATAATGCTTACACCAGGAATGAATGCAATATCTCTCAGTATAAAACTTTTTAAAAGTATTGGATACAGATTTCATCTAAATATATATGTGAATCAAATTTGACATTTTAGTTTGTTGACTGTTAGTTTTCCTTAGTCTAGGAGCAGGTGGTATGTAATACTGCCAATCATGTAGGAGTTTTGGAAATACAATAAAGAATAGGTTAAACATAAAAAAGAACTAATGAATTTTTTCACATAACTTGAAAGCAACAATTTTCCAAGTTTACAACCTGCTGCCAGTTAGCACCAACAATTACACTTAAGTGGAATAAATACAATGGTTGTCTACAGGGAACAAAGAATGTTGGGATATAAGAACTATTTTTAAAACAGAACATAAACTACTACTTTCAATGGAAAATTCATGGAATAATTTAACTTCATAACAACACAAATATCAAATTCATTGAATGTTATTTATCCAGAATGTGAAAAATACTGCTTTTTCATAAGCAATATTTTTATATACCAGTAATGAATAATATTCTTCAGACTGACCATAATTCTGAAAATTTTGAACTTCTTTCAGAAACATAAAAAAGGGGGAGAAATAGGTGAAACAGATTTAGTTTAATTTCTGAGTTAAGTGCATGTATTGAATATCAACATTGTGGTAACAACTTCAGGAGAGCATTTAAACAGGAAACATTTATTATGTTTTCTGCACAAGGCAAAGTGCTAGCCTCAAAGTTTTGAAGCCACAAAGTTAAACCAGATAATTTCATCTTCCACATCACCTACATTATATTAGAAAGAATAGATTAATTCATAATTATTTCATATATATTTGGGCTTTATTAATCATTTGAAATAATCTTAACTATTTTAAAACATGATCAGCAAATTAAATATTGGTAAATTATTATTTCTGATGATGAAAGGGACCTTTAAATTTTTACAGCAAACTTTAATCATGTCTCAAGGTAATCAAAATTTTAAATGGCTCCCTACTGTTTTCAGAAGTAATTATAGACTTCAAAATGTATACTGAATCATTTTATACCATCATCACAAACTGCTTATTCTCTACCATTATCTCCTGAGACTTTCCTTTGTGTACTCCAGGTACATTAGGTTTTCACTTTTCTATTCCCTGAGTACTGTTTTGCATTGATGCCTTTGCTTATTCTGTTTCCAATTCCTGAGATGTCCTTATTTAGTAAAAAATCCAACCAAAATCAAGACTACATTCATATAGATTTTTCTGACCTCACTCTGTTTCCTTCCTCACAATTCTAATAACATTTTTTCTTGACAGCTTGTTGTGCTTTAATGTGTACTATGCAAGGTATAAGACAACTGCATCTTACAGTGTAATAAATAAAAGCAAAATCAGATCAGGTGTCAAGGGCTCCTGAGGGAACATTATCTTCATAACTATCATGCTTATCATCTTTGCTTTCTGGATATAATGTAATAAGATCATCAATTTGAAGAATGGTAAATGTAGCTTCTGTTGCAAATTTCAAACTCTGAAATGACAAGTTTACTCTAACATTTGACTTTCCCTAAGCCTTTGAATCCCTTCATCTATATTACACCAAAGAGATCAGGCCTTTTCATTTGTGGTGGGCCATCTTTTGATCCATATTTCAGTAAACCAAGCAAGCAAACTGTTAGAGCCCTTTCTGATCACTGGAGCTGCATTTTTAAGTGCAGAATTTCTGCTTAGTGATTCCATATCAATAGTTTTGTGATTCATCCTGATCCTACTTTATGTTCCTTGCACCATTATCTCACATCCTTAATATTTTTCCCACATATGTTCCCCAGATTCCTGCTAGTATAAATGAGAACTCAAGTCATTCTTTTGTAGAGCACACTCCCCTTTAAGAATCTACTGGGACATGAGTCTAGTTATAAGCCTATAAGAAAAGAGGACTGGTAAGTGTGGAGTCCTGAGGGGAGTAAGCACTGTTTTGCAGGGCAACTGCCTCAGGGGAAGCCATTTCCTGAGAGACACGAGAGAAAGATGAACTCAAGGATCCTAATTATATCCAGTTTTATGCACTATCATATTGTTTTAATCACTATAGCTCATAGTAAGTTTGAAATTGGCAAGTATGAGTTCCCCAGCTTTGTTCTTTTTCAAGATTGTTTTGGCTACTCAGGGTCCCTTGCATTTTCTTGTATATGTTAGGGTCAGCTTGCCTATTTCTGTAAAATAAGCAATAGTGTAGATTCAGTATTATCTCTATCAAAAGAAATAGTATTGAATCTATAGATTAATTTGGGGAGTCATACTATCTTAACATTATGAAATCTTTCAATCCTTGAGTGAGGGCATTTGTCTTTTTATTTAGGTCTTTAATTTCTTTTAAAAATAATTCATAGATTTTAGTGTACACAAGTCTTAAGTGTTGCTTATTAAATTTATTTCTAACCATTTTATAGTTAAGTATTGAATAGTTACATTAAAAGCATCTTACCTGTCGTTTAAAAAGTCTACCCTGGGAACTTCCAGTCAAGATGGAGGAGTAGGCAGATATGCCTTGCTTCCTTGCACAACCACAAAACGAATTACAACTAAATCTCAAATCAAATAACACCCAGAACTGTCAGAAAATCACTTATGGGAATCCAACAACCAAGGATTTAAAGAAGTCACAACCATCCAGATGGGTAGGAGGGACAGAGACATGGAGGATGGGCAGAGAGGCAACAGGGGCAGAATGGTCACAGGTAGTCCCATAGCCATGTGTCACTGATAAAAATCAGGAGGGATACCTTGGGAGAAACTTATCTAAGCACTAGGCCAGACCACACCAGCACCAGCTCAGGGTTCCAGCACTTGGAAGATAAATTCCTTTAACTTCAGGCTATAAAAACCAGTGGGAGTTGGGGCAGTGAAAGAAACAGTGGGATTATCAGGAAACTTTGCTTAAAGGGCATGTATGGTCTTAAACATATGCAAACATTCTCACTCTGGGATTCAACACGAGGGTAATAGCTGGAAGGGCACCATTCACATATGGGGAGTGAGTGAAATTACTGGAAATGAAGCAAGTGCCAGGAAAACCCCCAGAAGCCAGGCAGTGGCACTGTCCCCTATCCAAACCCTCCTCCCACACAGAGCCACAAAGCAGTGAAATGTATTGATTCACCATGGTGATTACCTAAGGCTCAACCCCACACAATTTCAGATGCCTTTTACAGGGAGTCAAAGAAGATATACCTAATGCACAGAAACAAACACAGGGAGACTGCCAAATTGAGGAAATAAAGAAATATGGCCCAAATGAAAGAATAAAACCAAACCCCAGGAAAAGAACTAAATGAAATGGAGATAGCCAACCTAACAGATGCACAGTTCAAAACACTGGTGATCAAGATGTGCAAAGAACTCATTGTAATGTATTGCAATGACATAAAGGAAAACATGAAGGTCACACTAACTGAAATAAAGAAAAATCTACAGGGAACCCACAATGATGAGATACCTGAATAGAAGTGTTTAGGAAAAAAGGCAAAATACAAACACCCCTATCTTAACCTAGATTGAACCCTGAATAATATATCACTATTGAGAGGGCAGTCAGAACTATGACCTAACCTATGCTTGTAGTGCTGAGCCGTTCACTCTGGCACTGGGCTGTGATTACCCACAGGGTGGGTATCTTTTCCTAATTTATCCATCTAAAGCTGGTATCTTTTTAAAATTTCTATAAAGCTCCTGTACGTGAGATTGGTGAGCACAATGCTCAGTAGAGGGACTGTGGCTGGAAATAAATGTGGAAGGAGGACACTGATTATTGTCCATTTTCATGGCAGAATCTTTGGAATTGTGCTTACATGCACAGGCTTCAGATCTGGACAGTCTGTTCACTCACAGACAGAGCAAGTTAGTCAACCCTTTTGTATCACAGGCTGCTAGTTTATGATGAAGGGGTAATGAATATTTAACTCACAGTGCTCATGTGAGAATAAAGAATACAGGGTAAATAATATTCTTACCAAAGATCCTGGGGAGTATTAGAAGCTCAGTAAATGTAATAGCCATGACTAAATAACCTGGTTATTTAATCAAACACTAATCTAGCATTGCCATGAAGGTTTTTGTAGATATGATTCACATCTATAATCAGTTGACTTTAAGTAAAGAAGATTATCCTTGATAATGTGTCTCATATAATCAGCTGAAAGCCTTTAAGAACAAAAACTGAGGTTATCAGAAGAAACGATAACACCCACTCTTGCACAAGCCTACCATCAAATCCTATAAATTTCAGACTTGTCTGCTCTCACAACCACTTACTTGAGCCAGTTCCTTGAAATGCATCTCTCTCTCTCCATACACACACACACACATATTACAAATGCACATACATACATACACACATATATGTATATGTATATATGTATTCTACAGACCTGTTTTCCTGAGAAGTCTGACTAATGCAACCTGGTCTCTTGTTTTCTTGGATTTATTTATTTTTTCTGCTTCACAGTGGAAATCTGTTTCTATTGGTAATCTCTCCTTTATTCTTCATCTCCATTTATAAGTAACTGACCATAGCACATCAAATCTAAAAAACGCCCCCTTAAAAACACATAACTTGTCCTTCATTTTATTAATTTTATATTTTATGGACACATATCCTTGGTCTATATTCCTCAGTTGTTCCCTTTAAGGCATTTTATTAAAAGGCTTATTTTTACCTCCTACCTGGGTTATAATGAAGAATTCCAAGGGATTTGGCAAGAAAATTTAACTTTTATATTTATGTGGTAGTGTACTCTTACCTCATTTCTTGGACTCGCAAGTGTTTTTTATTCTCAATGATAACCATAAATATTCTAGAGTTCTCAGCAGTAAATTAATGTGTTAGTTTTTATTAAAATCCATACTCCCACATGTATACACAGAATTATAGAATATTTCCCAGTCACTTTATAAGTACAAAATTATTGCTTTTGTATTGTCAATTAAGAACAAGTAGAAGGGGCACTTTTATAGAGACACTCAATTATAAACTCAATAATGGCAGGGACTTTCAAAGACAAAAGAAAAATGAAGAAATATGATGATGGTAATATTAAAAATTTGCATACAAATTAACTTGAGCTTTCTGGAGCTTTATGCTTTCTTATATCTGTCTACCAATTGAAAAACTACTTAATGGAACTTATACTTATTCCTAAGAATCCAAAGGTGAACAACAGAGACATAGTCATCCCTGCCTTTATTGAGTTTATAATTGAGTGCCTCTATAGATGTGCCCCTTCTACTTGTTATTAATTAACAATACAAATGCAATAATTTTGTATTTGTCATAGGAACTGGGAAGTATTTTCTAATTGTGTGTATGTACATGTGGTAAGTACCAGCTCTAGATGGATAAATTAGGAAAAGATACCCTCCCAGTGGGTAGTCACAGCCCAGTGCCAGAGTGAATGGCTCTACACTACAAGCATGGGTTGGATTATAGTTCTGACTGCCCTCTCAATAGTGATATATTATTCAGGGCACAATCTAGGTTCAGATCTGTGCATTCATCTTTTTTCCTAAACACCTCTATTCAAATGTCCCACAGACACTCCCAATTCACTATGCCTTATGTTAAAAATCCTACTTTTCTTATCTATTGTTTACTTTTGGATTTGTAGGAAAAAGCATACTTTGCATTAAATAGTTTTTATATTTAGACAAGAACATATTCTATTTACTTCTTACATTTTTCAGTTAATAAGGGATGTTACTATTGATTTGTTATTTTATTAGTTAGATTCTTCTAAAATTGCAATTATTGGGGGTTAAAAGACATGGATCAAGCCTGTCAAAACATCATGCTTATCTTTAGACTTCAGTATAAATTAATTTTAATAAATTACTTTTCTTGGGATGTTTTGGATCAATAGGTATATAACTTATCTTAGTATTTCCTGTGCATTCTGGTTTGTTCATTTATTTATTTATTTATTGCATATTTTTGAAATTTCTATTTTATTCACAATCATAGCTCTAACAACATTATAATTTTTTTTAACTGCAGACATCATATTATGTATTAAATACTTGTCATGTATCATGTAATGTGCCACATGTTTAACCTACCTTTTCCTTTTTTTTCTTCTATTTATTTTATTTATTATTGTTCAAGTACGATTGTCTGCATTCCCCCCCCCTCCACTAACACCCCACCCCAGCCATCCCCATCTCCTTCCCCTGATTCCACCCCCACTTGGTTTTGTCCATGTGTCCTTTATAGTTGTTCCTGAAAATCTTTTCCTCTCCCCCCATTATCCCCTTCCTCCTCCCCTCTGATTACTGTCATATTATTCTTAATTTCAATGTTTCTGGTTCTATTTTGCTTGCTTGTTTGTTTTGTTGGTTAGGTTCCACTTGTAGGTGAGATCATATGGTGTTTGTCGTTCACCACCTGGCTTATTTCACTTAGCCATAATACTCTCTAGTTCCATCCATGCTGTCTCAAAGGGTAGGAGCTCCTTCTTTCTGCTGCACAGTATTCCATTGTGTAAACGTACTATAGTTTTTTGATCCACTCATTTATTGATGGGCCTTTAGGTTGCTTCCAGCACTTGGCTATTGTAAATTGTGCTGCTATGAACATTGGAGTGCATAAATTCTTTTGGATTGGTGCTTCAGGGTTCTTAGGATATAATCTCAGCAGTGGAATTACCAGGTCAAAAGACAGTTCCATTTTTAGTTTTCTGAGGAAATTCCATACTGTTTTCCACAGTGGCTGTACCAGTCTGCATTCCCACAAATAGTGCACTAGGGTTCCCTTTTCTCCACAACCTCTCCAACACTTGTTTGTTGTTTTGTTTATGATGGCCATTCTGACTGGTGTGAAGTGGTTTCTCATTGTGGTTTTAATTTGCATCCCTCTGATGGCTAGTGATGCTGAGCATCTTTTCATACGTCTCTGGGCCGTCTGTATGTTTTCCTTGGAGAAGTGTCTAAATAACCTAACCCTATACCTACAAAAACTGGCGAAACAACAACAAAGACAATGCAGAGCAAATAGAAGGAAAAAAATAACCAAGATCAGAGCAGAATTAAACAACATAAAGACTAAAGACTAAAGGCACAATTCTAAGGATCAATGAATCCAGAAGCTGGTTCTTTGAAAAGATAAACAAAATCTACAAGCTTTTAAGCAAACTCATCAAGAAAAAAAGAGAGAGGACCCAAATAAACACAATCAGAAATGAAAGAGGAGATATCACAACTGATACCACACAAATACAAAGGATTGTAAGAAATTACCACTCAGAACTATATACCAAGAAATTTTAAAACCTAGGTGAAATGGACAAATTTCTAGAAAAATATAACCTTTCAAAACTGAATGAAAAAGAAGCAGAAAGCTTGAACAGACCAATAACAAGTGATGAAATTGAAACAGTAATCAAAAAGCTCCCAACACACAAAAACCCTGGACCAGACGGTTTCACAGGAGAATTCTGCAATGCATTCTGATTTAGATATAGCATATACTCAAATGTAATTTTAAATGTAAGGCATTATTGTAGTTTTTATAGTTTTAGAAGAATATTTACCTATCTATAACTTAAGATTCTTGATAATTTTTTTCATATTGTGGGAAAATAAAAGCAAAATTTTTAAATCTGTTACCAACACAATTATCAACTTTCTTAACTATTAGGGTTATTTATAACCTACTTAATGTTTTTTTCCCTTTAATACACTTGATCTTTGAAATTTTAAAGTGATACATCCACTTTCATTTATGCAAGACATTTTTGAAGATTTGAAAGTTCTATGTATGGATATTATGTATTAACATACACAAGATGAGGTACACTAGTTTTCCCTATCAGACAGTGAATCTGGAATTCATGGAATTAAATAATGTGGCATATAAATATACTTATGTCTAGCAGTACCATGGTAACTTGATATGTACCTTCAGTAAAATAAATACTCAAAGTAAAAATTATTTATTATAATAACAGACATACTCAAATGAGAGTTAATTATTCTAAGAATATTATTTATACATATAATTTTGATTGTCCAGAAAATTTAAATTTTAACAGCAATTTATACATACATACATATTCTGATTCTGTGTTTAAATCATTAGATAAGTTCATTTCTAGTCTGACATTTTCTCCAAGATTATCATTAAAGTGACATAGATTGCCAAATGATTTAGTCCATATGTTGGGATAGTGACATCCGCAATATTTTTTAGTTTAAAAAATTTTTAAAAATTTATTTTAGAGAAAGAGAGGAAAGGGGGAGAGGGATCAAGAGAGCAAAAAAGAAACATCAATTTGCTGTTGCACTTATTTATGCATCCATTGGTTGTTTCTTGCATGTGCCCTGACCAGGATCAAACCCTCAAACTTGGTATATCCAGGTTGATGCTCTAACCAAGTGAATTACCTAATCAGGGCACATCCATTATATTTTAATTGGAATTGCAGTAGAGGATTTGTGGATAAACCTTCTCAAAGTCAAGTGAATTATTACCCTATCACCTGGAATTCTCTGTAGAGTTTAGACTTGATGTGGTATATGGCAAGTTCAAGTGTTTAAACTAAGCAAGCCATCTTTCTACAAAGAACCAATTAATTCTATTTGCTCTCTTTAATCAACAACAATATGAAAGATTGATATTGGGGAGTGAAGTGGTCTCAGTTCTTTATTTTGCATCAACGTATTTTAACCATAATTACAATTTCTATAATTAGTTTTATATTTATTTTAGTTTCTATGGAAATTTATAAATACATATAAATATTAAGGCCACTTCTCAAAACATTAAATGCCACAATTATTTTATTATTACAATTAATGTAGGAAAAAATCACAGCACTATGGAAGAACAGTTGCTTTGAATATTAAGTTTTTTGGTTTGTTTAAACTTGAACAAATGTTTCATAGGAATTTGGGCTGCAATGAAGGTCATTGGAGAGGTGCTGAAGGATTATACTGCCACCTCCTGAATCACATTGAGCAAGGACATGGACTCCAGCTATTGTAAGCTAAAAAATGTGAAAAATAAAATTATTATATTGGTAATCTGCTTACTTAAAGAAGGAACATATTAAAGCTAACAGTAATTCATTATATGCAGTAGATAGGACTGGATAATGATTCTCTTGACTGAAGTATTTTGTAAAATTATTATAGAAGATTAAGTGAAAGAGGCGCACCATCTACCATGGAGGCAGAGTGGCTTCAGATAGTCTCTTAATTAATTCATCTTTACCAAGAGACATAATCCCTACATATAATGAATAAATTTAAAGAAGATCTTTCTTCCTTCCAAATACTAAATATTATTATCAAAATATGTGTCTTTTGTAGACCACTAAAACAACAGTTAATTGGAGAAGAAATTGCATTATGTATTGAATCATTGCAGAGGGCTTTAGCTATTTTCTGTAGACTTAAACAGCAACAGCATCAGCTATTAGTATTTCACAGAATTGAATACCAGAGGGTAGTAGCTGAGCGCAGTGAAAGAAATGGTGGATTTAAATATTAGATAGTCATTTAGGTGTCTCAGAGTCAACACTCAGTTATTATGTACGTTGGACATGTAAACTACTTTTCAGAGTTACAGATTTTTCATTTATCAGGGAAGTATAATATGTACCTGATGAGGTAGTGGGAACATTAAGTGAAAGAATTTAAGTAAAAAACAAAACAAAACAAAAAACCCCCTAGCAATGTGCTTAAAGAAAACAATCCTAGAATCACAGTTCCTTCTTTTGATTGCTCATTTACAGTTGTCCCCATTTTTCCCTTGTTGCTCTCCCCTGCCCCATTCAACCCCCACTCCCAAAGACACCCCTGACCCCATTGTCCTTGTCCATCGGTCCTCCATACATGATCCTTGACTTCACCCTTCCCCTTCTTTTGTCTGTTTTGCCCCTTCCCCCTCTTTTCTGATCCCTGCTAGTTTGTTGTTTATTTCCATGTCTCTTGTTCTTTTTGCTTGCATATTTGTTTTGTTGATTAGGTTCCACTTATAGGTGAGATCATATGGTATTTGTCTTTCACTGACTTATTTCACTTAGCATAATGCTCTCCAGAGTTCCTTCTTATTTGGAATCAAAATGCCTTCCCTGTAACTCTGTCTCAGGCTATTTCTGTACCTTGAAGCAACCAGAAGTAGTTACTGTGAAAATAGTCATGATTCCACTGTCAGGTCTTCCCTCCCCCTAGTTAAGCATTTCCTAAAGGAGATCAAACATCAGCTCTACAGTATTTTTAAAAATATATACGAGTCCCCTGGGAAGTGAAATGGGTGCAATAGTAAGCAAAATAAAACAAGGCCTTGGAGAGTCTGGCAACTCCAGTGGTGGTCTCCAGGTTACTGGCGATATTGTTAGGCAGGATAAACAGCAAACCAAGGCAGGGAGTGGGTGGGAGATGTGTCTCACTCATGAATTCAGCCTTTGAAACTGAATGTTAATCCCAAGGTCTGGAGAAGGGAGAGTGAAAGGGAGCCTACAGGCTGGCTACAAGGATATAACACCTAAAACCCAAATGGGCAAGGGACTCAGCTGAGCTGGGTGTCCGCTTGCAGCTTCATGCTCAAGTGCATATCATAACTAAACTTGCTGCCTCATTTCCACTATACTTCCTGTCTCTCACCTGAGTTCAGTCTTGAGAGCAAGGCCGGAACCAAGAAGGGGAAGCCCCCTAAGTGATCTTCCAGGTGACAGTATCTTTAGGAAAACTGGCATTTGGAATCACTAAAGTACAGGTCACAATCAATTTGACATTAACTGCATGAAAAACTTTGCAACTTCACTTTTTCTCCAATACATGTTGTTTTAGACTTTTTTTCATAAAATCTTTTTAGGCTTTCATTCTATTGAAATAATTACCCTGTGCTTTTGCTGCTGTATAGTGAATTAATAGCTAAGCCCTTTTCCTTTGTTACTTTGTTACTACCTGTAAGAAGTGAAAGTGTTTCCTTTTCTTTAGAATTGAAAGAGGAAGAAGAAAAAATATTTCCTTATTTGGCCAACAGATGGATTTTACATGATGCTTTTTCCTTGGGATTCATTGGATGTGTAAAGAACAATTACATGTGCATGCTTAATCATTGCCTAATTACTCAATAATTAGCTCAGAGGTGCTAGAACAAAAGACAGGTCTCGAGCAATTCATAGCAAGTAGGTTCTTTTCTTAACAAAACATGTTTTTGAAATAAATGTTTTATTCTTTGTAGTTCGATTCGTCTTTATGTACATCTTGAAGTATTAGGCATGCATATTGGAAAGCAAAGTGGATTTCTTTGACTTGAACAGCTTCCCCAAAAATTTATTCCATGAAACTATGCTAAACATTTTAAAACTAGGCCAGCCTTTCCTATACTTTGGGAGCAAGTCAGATGCTTAATTTCTTGTGAAATTAATGTGTCAGGGCACCAAAAGCATAACCATGACAAATCCTTAGAAACAAATACAGTCAAATAAATTTTAAAAGAATGGAGGGGGAAAATAGATGGTTTGAAGGATATTATAGATTAAGGCATGTTATAAATCTTTCTGAGGGGATGTTGTGTATAGCATATTGTTTTATTTTTAGGTAAGAAACATTTTTTTTCTTTTTGAAGAAACATCTGTCCATCTAATCTCATGGAATAGAGTTTGGGATCTTCTGTGGGGAGGTGACATGGTGAAGTGAAGGGATCATGAACTTAAAGTTAGAAAGGATGAGTTGTATTCTCACTTTACCCCTTCAAACTACGTGTTGGAGGCAGGTTATTTATTTATTTATTTATGGGAGTCTTTTAAAATTTTTTAATTAACTTCATTTGGGGTAATATTGGTTAACAATATTATATAAGTTTCAGATGTACAACTTTATAGTAGTACTTGGATGTGAGAATTTGTATTAAGACTTTATTAAGTCTATGTCCTCTTCTGTAAAAGGTATGATTATAACTATCACTTGAATTATTTATATAAAGCTTCTAATATACAACTGACACAGTAAATAGTGGCAATCTCTATTAAAGATATTAAAAGATAATATATTCAAGGAAAGTTGAAAATACTCAGGTATGTGTTTTGCTTGAGATAATACATAAATAAAATATTTCTAATGAATAAATATTAAACTATTCCTAGGAAATAAGTTAATAAATTCATAAATAATTGTAATCTCTGATATGGATAAAAATTTGCTGTCTGGAAAGTTGAAATGAGTAAAATTGAACTATATTATTGATACAATATAAGGATTATCTTCTTTCCAGAGAATATTCTTTTTTTTATATAAGATTTTATTTATTTATTTTTAGAGAAGGAAGGGAGGGAGAAAGAGAGAGAGAGAGAAACATTAATGTGTGGTTGCTGGGGGCCATGGCCTGCAAGCCAGGCATGTGCCCTGACTGGGAATCGAACCTGTGATGCTTTGGTTTGCAGGCTGCGCTCAATCCACTGAGCTATGCCAGCCAGGGCAGAATATTCTTAATTAAATAGTATAGACAGTTTTAGTTCATTTAAGTATAAATATCACAATGCAAATATGTCCCATGAGGAAGAAGGTTGCAGATAGTTATGATTATGATGAAATGTCTGACCTTGAATAAAATTAGTCTGATAACAGATTCATGAATTATACATTTGTTTAATAGTTTATAGTTAAAGTTCTTCACCCTCTACTACCCAATAAAGGCAATTACTATTTTTACAATTCTTCAAGACAAAAAGAGTTTTAGATTTCATAAATGCTTGAATTTCATATCGTGCATTTTCCAGCTGGAGGCAAATATTTTCCCAGATTACTAATTCGAATTGATGTTGCAATAAGTAATTTCGCCAGAGGAATAGAAACCTAAGGTGAAATGTGAGGATCTTAATTGTTAAATCATTCCTAGTATCAGACTGTAAACATTTGTTAAAAAGCTATTTTCTACCTCCATTAAGGCTCATCAATATTCCCAGTGTTTTCTGTAGCTACTAGAAGTGGCACAGTTCTCTTCCTTACAAAGGAGAGTGGAGAGGCCACACTTGCCGTGGAATCTCACTTTACTTTCTAAAGCAAAGTTTGGGTTTTGTATTAATGGAGTCAGGTATTTTGACTGGATCTTCTAGCAGGTAATTTAGATAAAAACAATTATTTTTTGATGAAAAAACCTAAATAAATAATTTCATTACCTTTGGTTTGATGCTTTGTGTTAATAAAATTGTACTATCATTCTAAAATATAGAATTAATTTTTTCCCAGTAAAACACAATATTGGAATTAGTCAGCACATATTTGAAAATAATTCATTGTTATTATTTGTTTGAGAATTATAGTGACAGTTCTAAGAAAATAATAGGATTTTTTTTGCTAATATTACCAATGTCTAAAATAATTTTTTTCTTGTAAACAAGATAACTTGCATACATTTAATTTCTAATCATGGTTCTAAATATAACATACAGAAAGAAGAGATTCTGCTTTTCAATATAAGCTATCCAAATGAAAAATGAGCAATTATGATTCTTTTTATTGCACACAATTATCACATTATCATTCTGTTACAAATATTTACAGGCTGTATAAGAGCGGTGTTATATATTCAGGTAGAGAAGAAAAACATGTATCTCATATATGTCTATATACCTCTCATTATATATCTCATATATATTCAAATGTGCATATTTGAATTAAACTCCTTCTATTCATTAAATATGCATTTTCATGTCCTACTAGTAAGATGACATCTGAAAATGTTGTATAATTTAAGGATTCAATTGTATAGTAAGTGATTTTTAAAAATTATTGCAAGGTTAATTTTAGAGTTAACTGAGGAGAGTTAGAGAACTATAATACTAATTACTTAAGATCTCCACCTGGATACCCCTGGTGGGTACAGATCACTGGATGGAGTGCCAGCCTGGGAACCAATGGGTCGTTGGTTCGATTCCCAGTCAGGACACAAGCCTGGGTTGTGGGCCAGGTCCCCAGTAGGGGGCATGTGAGAGACAACCACACATAAATGTTTCTCTTCTTCTCTTTCTCCTTCCATTAACCTCTCTAAAAATAAGTAAGTAAAATCTTAAAAAAATAGGATCTCCACCTGGATTAATTATCTCTCATATTTTGAGATATTTCCTCAGATCACACCATGCAGTATGGGCGGCTCGCAGGGATACAGATTTTACTTAGAGTAAATTTGAGTAGAATTTTCCCATTTTGAGAAGGGAAGATTGCTCAGCACTGTAATTATCATGTTGGAGAATATCATTCCCTTTAATAAGGTCACATCAACTTCCTGTCCCATAGCAGTGTTGTGGCAGCTCTGTCTAGGTCATGAAATCCAGCAAAAGTAATTAGTTAAGGTAGCATCATATATGATATTTGTTTTTTTCTTTTTGTTCATTAAAATCAATTTATGACAATACTTTGAAAAGAAAAATATTGTTTATAGTGGGAGTTCAGCTTTAACAATATTAGGGGTAGAAAATTTCAATTCTTCCCATTGATAACACTTTTTTAAGTGAATGCTGTGTCTGGTTTCTAACATCAAAAAATCTTTGGCATTATTAATATTTTTAATATTCCAGTAGGTATGTAGTGGTGTCTCATTGTGGTTTTAATTTGAATTTTCCAAATAACTGATGAAGTTGAGCATCTTTTCATATGCTTATTTGCCATACTCACATATCTTTCTTGGCAATGGATGTGTCTAATTTCTTCTCATTTTGTATTTTGATGAGGTTGCAGAGTTCTTTATATATTCTGTGTATAATTCCTTTATTGAATACATTATTTACAAATATTGTTTTTATATTTCATGGTTTGACTTTTCATTTTCTAAGCAGTCTCTTTCAAAAAGAAAGTTTTTAACTAATACATTTAATTTGTCAATATCTCCTTTTATTGATTGTGCTTCTGTTATTATTCCTATGAGGCTTTGCCTAACCCAAGTTTACAGGGGTGGGTTCTTTTTGTTACTATATTTTCCTACAGTGTTTTATTTGAGGTTAATATTTGCTTATGATATAATACATAAATTAAATTTTTCACTGCAACTTCACATATTTGTTTTGTTCCTAATCTTAGGGAGGAAGCATTTAATTAAGTATATGAACTATAGGATTTTTGTAGATGCCCTCTATCAGGTTCAGAAAATCCCCTACTATTTTTGATTTGCTGAGTTTTTTTTTTTAATCAGGAGTGAATGTGCATTTTGTCAAATATGTTCTTTGAGTCCACTGAAATGATTAAATGTTTTAATTTTTTTTTAGTTTTAAACATGGTCATTTGCAAAAAAATGGTGAACTGCATTGATTGGTTGTAAAATATCTTCATATTTTTAGAATAAACCTGACTTGGTAATTATGTATTATTCTTTTAATATATTATTATTTTTATTTGCCCAGTGTTTATTTTTATTTTTAATTTTTATTATTATTTTTATTTTATTGTTGTTCAAGTACAGTTGTCTGCATCACCCCACCTCTCCCCACCACCCTAGCCATCCCCAACTCCCTTCCCTGATTCCACTCCCCCTTAATTTTGTCCATGTGTCCTTTATGCACCCATGTGTTCCTGACAACCCTCCCCCCCCATTATTCCCTCCTACCTCCCCTCTTAGTTACTGTCAGATCGTTCTTAATTTCAATGTCTCAGGTTTTATTTTGCTTGCTTGTTTATTTTGTTGATTAGGTTCCACTTAAAAGTGAGATCATATGGTATTTGTCTTTTACTGCCTGGCTTATTTCACTTAGCATAATGCTCTCTAGTTCCATCCACACTGTCTCAAAGGGTAGGAGCTCCTTTCTTTCTGCTGCCCAGTATTCCATTGTGTAAATGTACCACCATTTTTTGATCCATTCATTTACTGATGGGCACTTAGGTTGCTTCCAGCACTTGGCTATTGTAAATAGTGCTGTTATGAACATTGTATTTTCCCAGTGTTTATTTGGAATATTTACATCTGTGTTTCTCAGAGGTTTGGGGCTTTAAAATAATTTCCTTCTCAGGTTTTGCTATCAGTGATGTTGATCTCATTGAATGAGATGAGAAATATTCCTTCTTTCCCAATTTTCTACAAGTTTATATATATAATTGGTATTATTCTTTCACAAATAAATATAGGTGTATTTAGGTGATACATTTTTTCCTGAGTAAATTTAGATTATCTGTATCTTTTCTGTGTCCATTTTCTTTAAATTGTTTATTAGCAAAGAATTGTGCATGGTATTACATTCTTCCTCTAATATCTCTACAACTTGTAGTGCTGTTATGCCCCTTAGGCTCGATTTTGATGTGATCAGCAGGCTAGAAATGTTCAATTGTAGTATTCTCCACAAAGAACTATCTTTTGGCTTCTTTAATTTTTCTTTATTGTTTTTATGTTTTGTATTTATGTAATTTCCAACTCTGATCTTTACTATTTTCTTTCTTCTACTTCTTGGGAATACACACACAATACTCATATACTCCTATAAGGTTTCTTAAATTGGAAGGTGAGTTCGCTGACTTGGGACCTTTCTTTTTTTCAAAAATAGGTTGTTTGTGGTATAAATTTTCTCCATAATGTTACCTTAGTCTTATTCAAAGTTTTTGACATATTACATTTTCATTATCATCAAGTTCAAAATACTTTCTAATTTCCCTTTTGCTTGTTTCATGATCATGAGCTATTTGGAAGTGTTTGTTACTTTGTTTGTAAATATCTGGATGTTTTTGAGATATCTTTCTTTTATTGATTTCTTTTTTCAAAAATACATATTTAGTAACCTTAGATTGAATCAACTACTACTTGAGTAGTTTTGATTATTGAGGTAGTAAATATTCTATCACCTGAAACATTAGTAATAACATTTTTGCTATTTGTTAAATATATGCACATAGATATATTCACATCTTTCAGTAAACTATAAATGAATGAAGCTAGAGAACAGGCCTTTTCCATGTCCAGCCTATTTGACTTGAAAATACACTTTCCAGTTTTCAGTATATATACAAATTTCTTACCTAGTCTTACAAGATAAATTGGCACAATTGAACTTGTATTATCCCAGTGCTAACTACTAGCTGTATTAAGTTATTACACAGGAACATCATTTTAAGGGGACTCAAGAATTCATTCTTGAACAGAAAATGAGAACTGAACAGTGATTTTATCACTGTAAACTCAATTGTTCCTTAGCATCCTTTAATGCAAATGTATGGCAGATCATTAACCATGAGGTACATTCTAGGATTTAAGAGACATAAGTATAGTTCAAAGTCCTTTGACAAAATCATACCATGTCCATTACCTTTGAAAATAACAACTTAGAATTCTTGCACACACTTTAGGTCCTGTTTGGACATTCCATTCAAAATATTAGAAAACTTTTTTTCTTTTTTGCTTCATGTTTAAAGTGTATTTTGGGATGTAAAGCTCTTTTGAATTATAGTTGACATACAATATTATATTAGTTTCAGGTGTATAACACAATAAGTTTTCACATATGTACACCCTACAAAATGATCTACAAAAAAGTCCACTGTCTGTCTGTCTGTCACTACAGTTATTGTGATATTGTGGACTGTGTTCTCTATGCTGTACTTCACACTCCTGTGATTGATTTGTAAGTTTGTACCTCTTAATCCCCTTCACCATTTTTGACATACCCCTAGCACCCAATGCTTTGGCACCTATCAGTTATTCTGTATCTATGAGTCTGCTTTATTTGTCCATTTGTTTAGTTTTTTATGTTCTGCACATTAGTAAAACAATATTTTCAAATGATGCATTACAAGTATAATACAGAATGCCAAAAAAGTTACATCTCACTGTGATTTCTAATTTAATTTGGTTGTGATCAGATAAGTGAAGCCTTTTAAATTTATTGAGACTTTGTTATGGCACGAAATATTGTCGACCTTAGTAAATGTTTCATGTGTAGTTGGAAGAAATATATCTGAGGTCTGTCTAGAAGGTATATAACCATGTAATATGAAACACAGAGACATTTATTGAAGAAGATCCAGGATACAAGAAACATTGCACATAGGACAATGACACCTTGGTCCCCTTCAAAGTAGGCACTATGAGACCTCACACAGTTCTCCCAGTGGCCATCAGCTGCCCCATTATATTTTTCTGAATCTCATCAATGGTCTGAAATCTCTTTCCCTTCAAAGGTGATTTTAGTTTTGGGAAAAGCCAGAAGTCACGGGGTGCCAAATCTGGGCTGTTAGCAGGGTTGAATCACCTGGATGAATTGATATTTCACCAAAAAAACTCTGCACAAAACATAATGCATGAGTGGGTGCATCGTCATAATGAAGGTGTCAGTCACCAGTTGGCCATAGCTGTGGCTTTCTGAATCATCCCATTAGTTTCTGTGAAGAAATATTCAAGCTTAGCACAAAATTTGATGCAGATGCATTCCTCTCAGAGGAATTCCTCTACTCGCTCAGTCATTTTGAATGTGATGGCCATACAGTACACATGCTCACTCAATGGTGTCTACCACTACCACTGAATAGTACAGTGAAGTTGTCATTGTTCACAGATGCACATTCCAGTCCACTGTCCTTGGCTGTCAGGTTACATTGATGTTGTGAGAACTGTTTTTGTTATATTAATAATGGCTGGACTTTTGACAGACCTCGTATTATGCAGTTGTTGGGTGGAGTGTTATTTAAATATCAATTAGATCAAATTGTTAATTTTCAATTGTTAACATTCAAATCTTAGTAATTTTCTGTTTATATTTTCTAACAGTTTTGATAGAGGGGTATTGAAATAATCAAATCTAAATGTGGATTTATCTATTTCTCCTATCAGATTTTATTTCATGTATTTTAAGGCTCTCTTGTTATGTAGTACAAGCATTTAGAGGACTATTGGTGAGTTGATGTCTTTATATTCCATTGGACCTTCCTTGTTTCATATAATATTCCTTGCTCCAAAGCCTACTTTGTCTGATATTAATATAGCCACCTCTCCAGCTTTCTTTGAATCAGTGTTAGTATGTGTAATTTTTCTCCCTTTTACTTTCAATTTGCTGGTGTCTACACACTTGAATTGTATTTTATATAAGGCAGTATATGGCTTAAAAATTTAATCTGACCGCCTCTGCCTTCTATTTGGGGGTATTTAACCTATTTATATTTAACTGTTGTTAATATGGGAAGTGTAAATCCATCATCATCATCCATGTATTTGCTATATGCTCCATCTGTTCTTTGTTCACTTTCTGTCCAATATCTGCCTTATTTTTGGGTTGATATAAATTAATTGATTTATCTTCCAATTAGTAGGTCACCTTTCCACTTTTCTTTTCTTGTCAGGTAATTTTTTTTTACTGGATGTCAGGCATTGTAAATTCTGTTTTGTTTGGTGTTGGATATGTATGCATTTCTGACATCTGTCAGAGGAGAGAGGGTTAAGGGCTTGGTTCCTCATATATTCTTATTCTATCTTCCAAAATTGCTTGTAAACAACTTGAATATTTGGGGTCATGCTTTTAAGTTCTAGTATGCATGATCAGAACTGTTCTTGATCTTGGTCAAAACTTCTCCCATTGCTGAGGCAAGATCTGCATATTCTACACAAAGCAGTATGTATTTGAGTTTTTCCATTATGATGGGAGAGAACAGGCACTATTCCTGACCAAGGGGGCACATCAGGCACTGTTACCTTCAATCTTTTTGGTGAACTTTTCTTCAGCATTGGGTAGGTTTCTTACATAAATGCAGAAACTGGTACACACCTGAATACTCAAAGTGGACACTCTGCAGATCCCTGGGGTTCTCTCTCTGCAGCTCTGTCCTCTATGGTACTTTGTACTAAACACTTCAGCTGTGTTGGTTTCCTCAGTTTCCCCAACTCAAGGAGTTTGCTGGACCCCACCTCAGGTTGGCCTCTGTGCTGTGTGCACCCTGAACACTTCCTCACAGTAGTAGGTTTGTTTCTTGTCACTCAGGGATCACTGTCTTGTATGCCTAGATGTCTAGAACCTTGCAAATCACTGTTTCATATTGTTTGTCCAATTTTTTTTTTAGTTCTTTCTGAATAGAGGGTAAATATGAATCTGTTATTTCATCTTGGCTGGGAATGAAATTTGTTCCTGTTATTTTTAAAGATTAAAAAAACTGTGACTGAGAAATCAAATAGCATGTCTAAATCACTTGGATTGTATTTTAATCATCAGAGTGGAGTTTCCAAGAAAAAAATTCTGACTCTTGAAAACTAAAATCAAAATGAGGCTAACGATGTCATTCTAGTTTAAAGTTGTGCTGCTGATTCTGGTCCACTTTAGTCTTTTATTTCACATTGATCCTCCTGTGAAATGGAATGAAGAGTTTGGCTTCATCCACTGACCCACGGAGATGAGTCTGCACTTTAAGGCAAAACTAGTTTCATTATTAACAGAGTTTAAATGTACTATTTAATTAATTTCACCTCAAATTTTCACTTTGGTAGGAAGCTTGAGGGTTGACTGTTTTAGGAAGAACTACTTTAGACAGTTTATTCCACAGTTTCATGGCTTGGAAGAGCTAAGAAGGGCACTGTCTATAATTTTTAGTTGGTTTTTACCCTTGGTTAGAGCACCTCTCTGGTTACAGCAGAATCAATAGGACAAAGCCCAATGCTACCGTTAAGAAATATGTGGAGATAAAGGGGAAACGGTAGTAGAGATTCCAAGGACATATGGAGCAACAATACACTAGATGAACACAGGAGAGAATGAGTGTCCAGGATATTTGTGATGGGACATGGAGTGAAGAGCTACCTCTGTTTGCACATAGGCTGAGAGTCTGAAATCTTGAGAGCCAAGTAAGTGATGACAAGAAAGCAATAGTAAGTGATGAAGAGCCTGATGAAGAGCAAACCTTCCCTCAAATAAGGACCCACTTTAAATTTCTTTCTTGAGCAAAAAAAAATTATGAGTAGTTCTTACTACCTATTTCCTTATGAAATATCTTCCATGAGAGTAGGGGACATAGTATATTGTTCAAAATTATATAATTTGCTTTTAGTACAGTGGTCAGTATAAGCACTCATGTTTTTATTGAATGAATGTTTGATTAGTTGGATGAGTAAGGAAGACTGTAGAAACACAATATGAGAATGAAAACATTCCAGACCTCAAGAATTAGTTCTAACCTCAAGAATAGGACTAGAATTTGGAAATCATTTTGGGTCAATGATTTTCATTTTATAGTTGTGAAAACTAAGTATTAGGATGATTCAGATTTTAATTTTACCTGGAGAGTATTCTTGGGGGTTTTGTGTTTGTGTGTGATATGTAATAGAGGTTTTGAAAAACAAAAAAACAAATTTTAAAGACAATGACATACTTCAGTTACAGTTAATTATCTTGGCATTTAATTCCCACTGTGAAAATTGATTTTTTTCTGGCAAATGCTACAGATTCTGAGTAAAACAATTACTTTAATCATAATCACTTAAATTTGTTCAATTTTAACAGTGGGGGGAGGGGAGAGAGAGAGAGAGAATGTCCCCCTGCCCTATCCTCCCACCTGCTGCAACAATGATCAGAGATCAGCCACCCAGTGAAGCCCTTCCAAAACTTTTGACCCATCAAATTTTAAGCAAATTAAAATGATTCTTCAGGGCATAAAATGTTGGGATAATTTGTTATACCGCAATGTATAATGAGATCAGATTTTATATATGAGAAAGACACTCCCAAAATGGAATTTATTTATTAAAAAATTGAATATTTATTTATTTATTTTTTAAGATTTTATTATTTTTATTTTTTAGAGAGGGAAGGGAGGGAGAAAGAGAGAGAGAGAAACATCAATGTGCGGTTGCTGGGGGCCGTAGCCTGCAACCCAGGCATGTGCCCTGACTGCGAATCAAACCTGCGATGCCTGGTTCACAGCCCATGCTCAATTCACTGAGCTATGCGAGCCAGGGCTTATATTTATTTTTATATGTTTAAAATTCAGTCACCTTCAGAGTACTCTCAATTTGATACAAGACACCTATTGAGACATTTTTCCACTGCTTAAAACAGTTTTTGAACTCGTCGATTTTGACAACTTTCAGTGCTTCCGCTATTTTTTGTTTCACCTTTTCCACATTGGCACAACGTTAGGTTTCCCTTTGACAACTTTTTTTGTTTGTGAAAACAAAAAAATCTGCTTGGGGTGAGATTGGATGAATAGTGAGGGTGGGGCATGGGAGTCATGCCATTTATAGTCAAAAACTGCTGAACACTGAGCATAGTGTGAGCAGGTGGGCTTGTAAATGACTCATCATGAAATGGGCAACCTCGTTGAAAGAATCTTCAAAAAAATTCACTGAAGCTGAATTTACTGAAACTGAATGCATCCTCTCGCAACAATGCCAGCTGGCACACCAATACAGATGGGTTCCTAGAACACTCACTGAGAGGGGAGAAGCCTGTACTACAAGAGGTCCTAATTCCATTTTGGGGGGTCACCTCCTCTTGTGTAGTCTGATTACTACTGCTATATCTCAAACACAAAATTCTTGAAGGGAGGAAACTAATAATCAGCAGAAGATTATGCTCCAAGCTCCCATTTTCACAACTTCAGTCATAGTCTCTGTCCTTTAAGGCATGGAAACTTAAGTGATCTTTTAGGTGTTTGCATTTGAGATTGCTAACACGTATGTGTTAATTAGACTAATGGAAGATTAACAATTGTTCTGGAATAAGTAAACAGGTAACCCTGTTATATCTACTTTCTTGGCAAGCATTTACTTTGTTAAACATATAAAAGGTCAATAGTTTCTTAAAAAACTGGAACAAACTCAAATAGCCATTAAATTTTGGTGACAGCAATGTTGGTATGATGATATTCTTTATTTCCAGTCTGGATTTGCAGGTACTGATAGATTTAACACTGTCTCCTTTAGTGGGCCAAGTTTATTCTCTTCAGTAGCAGCATGTTCAGGGGACTGAAGGGACCACAATTATGGTGCTCTGGTTAGACCAGTAATGGTTCACTGATTCCTTATTTTTTCATCTTTTTATGTAATTGATATTATTATGACTATTTTAATCAAGGGATTGTCAAGGAATGTTCCAATATGATGGCCTTAATTTTGATCATGCCTCCTAAATATCTCAGTTTTCACATAGGAAGTAATTCACAAATCCATATCTGTTTCATTCTTAACATTTAACTAAATGATAAACAGTAAATATTAATAGAATGTCCATTGATTTCTAAAGAGATGTCCCAGATCCCCTTTTTAAAGGCACCATGAGTCCCCTCCAGAAGGTATCCAGTCATGGTATATGAAAAATAGAGACACTTACAGAAGAAGATACAAGATACAAGAAACTTTGTACATAGGACAGCGATGCCTCAGTCCCCTTCAAAGCAGGCACCCTGTTACCTCACACAGTTCTCCCAATCGCCATCAGCTGCTGTGTCATATTTTCCTGAATGTCATCAACAGTCTGAAATCTCTTCCCTTTCAAAGGTGATTTTAGTTTGGGGAAAAACCAGAAGTCTTTTTCCAAAAAGGGCACCAAATCTTGGCTGTAGAGGGGCTGAATCACCTAGATGATTTGGTGTTTTGACAAAAAACTCTGCACGAGATGTGATGCATGAAAGGGTGCGTTGTAGTGATGAAGCTGCCAATCACCCATTGCCCATAGCTGTGGCCTTCTCAATCAACCCAATAGTTTCTGCAGAGGATATTCATACTTAAAACTAAATTTGATGTAGATTTGTTGCTCTACTTGCCCATTCATTTTGAAAGTAATGGCCACACGGTACATATGCTCACTCAACAGGTGTTTACTGCCCCCACTTACTAGTACAGTGAAGTCATCATTGTTCACACATGCACATTCCAGTCCACCTTCCTTGGCTGCCAGGTTACACTGATGTGCAAACTGTGTTCCTTCTATCAAGAATGGCTGAACTTTTTTGGAACAGACTTTGTATATCCAAATACAGTCAGACACAGACTAAGGTACTGGTGCTTGTAGATTCAACATATGAATTTGGGGGAAGACACAATTCATCCCATAGTAGTAAGTGTACACATCCATTCATTTTATAGCACTCCATAGTGATTGTAATATTTGAGAACACAAAGTAGATTTTACTGCTTCACACTATGTTAAATTATTTCAGAAAATTTTAGTATTCTTGTGTCAACTGTGTATAAAATCTGCCTCCTGCCTTACTCACAGAGATCACTTCTCACAGGCTACATTTGCACTGTCTTTAGAAGTAGGTTACTGCTCATAACAGTGACAATCTGCAGTCAAATATTCAAGCCTTTTACAAATTCTATGTAAATTAAATGTAAGTAGTATCTTGATGTGTGAATTAAATGTAAGTAGTACTTCTGAAAATTTTTCACTTGCATTTGTGTTACAGATGTTACATTACCTGTGTTTTAACATTGTTCCAAATGCATTGGTTTCTTTTTGGCTAAAAATCATATAACAACTACAAAATTAAAGATAGAATTGTTAACATAGGCTCACTAAGTTCATGTTATATTTTGGTGATATGTGCTTTCATTTTAATTTCTTAGAATATAAAGGACTTATCTGCATAGTTTTTAGAGAATTTGAAAATGGCTAATTAAATTCCTCAACTTAATTAATATGTAAATATCAGAACTGACACAGTAAAACTTGTTGATCAGGCACCAGGTGAGTGAAGGTTAGCATATGCCAACAATGATATCTGATATGTGTAATACAGTAAAATTGTATTGGAATATATTTAAAAAAACATGCAGCATGTAGTATATAAATATGAATAAAAAAGCCTAGTATAAAAACATCATTCAGGAAATATATATTTTACATATTAATGAATGAATTACATATTAATATATATCAGGAAATATATATTTTACATATTAATGAAACATAAAAGCACCATGTATAACATTCATTCATACTGATTGTTGAAGGTTGAAATGACTACAGATAGAAGATTTATTTAATACATACAAAATAAATTTTGTAATAATTTAGATATTTTAAATTCTTTTGCATTAGTTTTCCTCTCTATTATAAGTCAGGGAACAATGATTGTAAAATCAATTAAAGATGCCTACAATTAATGGTCATAAACAAATACATACCATGAAAATTTCACAACTAGATACTTTTTTATGAACATCCCATGTGCTGACTTTCACAATTTTTATCATAAAACCAAAGGCTGATGATGTACATATAAATGTACATATAAATATACAGACATACCATACCTGGGACAGACATTGCCTTATGCCAGGCTCACATGACGATTAAATGTATCTGGTGATTACATAATGAACTGAATGTGGAAAATTCTAGTTTTGCCTTCTGGCACTTTGAGGAGAGGGGGAAAATAGGATGCCAGCCTTAAGCAATGTGACATTGAATTCCATCCAAAGTCAATGTGATATGATATTATTGAAAGAAATTTCTTTTTTCTTTCATCATGGATGCTTTATCATGGTTGATTACTTGGGAAGTTACAGACGATGCATACTAGATCTATTCAGTAATGTAAGCAAGGTTCTAAAAATAAAGCAAAATTCTGAAGAGCAAAAGGTTATTATGAGGTTTAAGTAAGAAGGGAAAATAGCACAAAATGTCAATTGGATTTTGAGATTTGTATAAAAAACCATCAAGCAGCAGGTGTCCATGCATGCTTGCCATTTGTGCTCATATTGATTAATTGCAAGATAAGTAAAATGTGAGCATTTTAAATACAGAAAGGAAAATACCATTAACCTTCTGCAGACTGAACTTTATAAGCTGTTTTTAAATGTGCAAATCTTGCTGAATTTAAAGGACAGACACTTTCATTTAAGAGATAATGATCCGGGTCTGACCCAAATCCATTTAATGACTTGGGAAAGATGCAGCGATGCGTGTGTGTAAGTGATGAAGAAGGATGGGTGGGTGTGCATGGCACTTCCCCAAGGAAAGAAGGGGTTACTGTGTCTTAACCACATAAAAGCATTGAATGGAGTACTATTCTCTAAAATGAGCCATTCAGGGAATCTCTTTATGAATAATGTTAACTGTCCAATTTGCATATTTTTATAATGCAACAAACTAACCATATTCTTAAAATATGTCCTACATGTTCCTGTTTCTATTATTATTTTTTAAAAAAGCATGTTTGTCATTATGAACAAAAACTAAAAAAGCAAATTTCCTATACAGGAAATAAATGCATTTTTGGGTAGGGGGCATAAAAAAATCCAACAAAAGCCCCAAAACACAAAGCAAAATACTGAAGATAGCCATATAGGGTAGCCTAAGCAAACAATTAAAGGAAATTGGAGGGATATGTTAAGATACCAGGAAGAATATCTATATATCTATGGTGGAAGTACAAGAAAGAATTGTAATACTAGAGTTTGCCTTATTCAATTGAGTAATTAAAAATAAAGAAACTTCTTGTGATACATAGTTATGAGTCTTTAGAAATAAATATGCCTTTTAAGGGTCAGGCTGATTTTTATTAGATGTCATATAATCAGAAATTGAAAAATATATCGTTTCCATGATGAGATTGTGGCCAAAATGAGGAAAAACAATCTAAAAAAATCAAAAGCTGTATATAAATTCTTGTTAAATTATGGTAATTTATTTATACTAGGATATGCCTTGCAAGGCTAACTGGAATACACAACTAGCCTTTGCAGCAGAATTTCATTATGCTGTGTGCTGAGAGATGTATTATCTTTTCTAATGAAGCCCAACATCTTGGCAAAGCTACGCTCTCTAATAAACTTAATAAGAACATATTTATCAGGTATAAGTGCAGAAAATTCTTTCATGCTAGACAATTACATAAACCCATGTGGCTCTGCATTTCTACTACTTTTTGAGCAGAATGTATGCATGATGTGAGAAAATAATACTGTTCTTGGAGTCCTAGTTCACGTACTATTCTGTCAGGGAGTATTTCCATTATCCTTCTACAGGGATAATTGTAATTCTGTATTTCTGCAAGTCCCATTATATTACCCCCTATTATAAAAGTCTTCACATAGAATTCAATATCTATACTGTCTTTCTGTTTCATTAGGTTGTATGTCCCATGAAAGAAGTTTTATTCATTTTTCATTCTTATCCTTTATGCCTGACATATAACAAAAGTTCAAAAAATACAGATGAAAAAACTAAACATAGTTCCTGGCCTGACAATTTTGAGTTTGAAATAGATTACTGCTTCCTTATTCTTTCATCCCTGCTCTGCCTTTCTACATTTCATAACTGATGGAATGCTTAACACAGGGTCTAACACAGAGTAAACAGAACCATGGAGACAGTAAAATGTTAGTGATTGCCAAGGTCGGTGGAGGATAAGCAGGTGGAGCACAGAGCATTTTTTAGGGCAGTGAAAATACTCTAATACTATAATGATGGAGTCATAAGATTATAGATTTG
>PVIA01012239.1:0-39059 GCA_004024845.1 Tonatia bakeri
AGGGGGAGGGTGGTAATGGGAGGGAGGGAGGGAGGGAGGTTGGGAGGGCTTGAATGGGAGTAAGGGGGAGAAAACTGTACTTGAACATTCATTAAAATAAAAAAAAAGAAAATTGTACTTGAACAACAATTAAAATATAATTTTAAAGAGAGAGAGAGAGAAGGGAGTGTTCCCTTGTCTTCCATAGTCAGCAAAAATTTCCAGAAGAGAAAAATCTGTTTTATTTTCTCAGTCTGAGTATTCTCAACATAAATCTGAATTTCAAACATGCATGAGGAATGGGGGTCTGTGGTTATAAAGACATACAGGGATATTTTCTACCCAGACTCTGGGGATAGGTTGTCCTGTCCCTTCACTGGCCTGTGGGTGTTTCTCACAGCTACTCTTTCTCAGAAAATGCAATCTTCTTAAGGCTTCTCCTTGTCTGTGTACAGGGTCTCAGTCCCAATATGCCATATCATGTAGCTGAAAACCTTGTCTCTTGTCCTCACTGGATCTTAAAACCCATTTCCCTGAGGTGCTACAGTTGACATCCCACCCATGACAGCCACACTACCTGCTTCCATGCTTGATCTTCTAGTTTTCAGTCATCTAAGGGCCCCTTTCTTTTTTGCAAATTCATCTATGCATTTAAAAGTACATTAACTAGTTGCAGCATTTCTAGATGTTTCCAGTGGGAATGTTTATAATCAGTCACATTGTCAGTACCACAAGTACTCCCTTGATGACTCTTTACAGTAGTCTTGTAATAAGGAATTATCATCCCAAATTTATAAATGAGGAAAATAAACTCAAAGAGGTCAATATTTTACCCAAGGTCACGCAGCTAGTAAACATGGGAATCAGAATTTGAATCAAAGTGTACCTTGAGACAAAGTCTGTGTTCTTAACCACAACTCCAAATTTCTGCCATTTTTGAGTTGCTTATTGTTAGATCTAGGCAGATCTAGGAGGAATGAAAATCACCAGGTGAGAAAATGGCACCATGGGAAACTGCCTGCAGACCCTACCCAGGAAGATTATGGTCTGGTGTCAGCCCATCTGGCATAACAGGATGCAGCTTTCACCCAGTAACCAGCTCTAGCCAGTCAGACTCTAATACCCCAACTGCAGGTTTTTGCATTTAAAACCCTGATCTAAGAACAACTGAGAGAGTCCCAACCTCCCTTTGTTGTCTCTACTTTCCCCTACAAGTCCCAACCTCCTTCAGTTGGCTCCCCAACCTCCCTTGGTTGGCCCCACTTTCCTCTTAACCTCCCTCAGTTGGTTCTACTTTCCCCCTTATTCCCAGCTAACAAACCCTGCTCTCCTCAGCTTGTAGCACCCATCTGGTTTCTTGAGCAATTCCAACCTAACACTTACAATCTAAGATTACCCATTTTTTACCCATTTATAAGCCACATCTCTGTTATATATATCTCCACTCAATGAACAAGAAAGCCCTATCCCTTGATACAGGAATAAGAAGGAATCTTAATTTAAAGAATCTTCATTATTTAAAGTTCTGTTCAGGGCATCATTTTTTAAAACAGCTTTATGGAGATATAATTCACAAACAATACAGTTCATCTATTTCTTTTTTTTAATACTTTTGATTTTTATTATTGTTCAAGTGCAGTTTTCTGCCTTTCTCCCCCACCCCCACCCCTTATCTATTTCCAGTGTATAAGGAACTGGGTCTCCTTGCTCATTGACTGGATAAAAAAATAATAATTTTAAAAACAGTATTCTTGCACAACAAGCAAAATTAATAGGCAAAATAAAAACCATAAAATTCAATTGCAACAAATAGGACAAAGTACTAGTATTCAATATATAAATTACCCATAAAAATCAATAAGATAAAAATACCATCCTAATGAAAGAGTGAACAGATAAGAAGAAAATTCACAAAAGAAAAAAATATGACTGTGCAACCTCAGTACTATTTTTTAAATGTAGTAGGTCTAAATGGAAAATCTAAATCTATTACACTCCTAATAAACATAGGAATAAATTTCCCTTACCTGGATTAGGCAATGGTTTCTTAACTATGACACAAAAGCACAAGAGACAAAAAAATAAAGAACATAAATTGGATTTTATAAAAATTGAAAAATTTGTTCCACAAAGGATATCATCAACAAATTAAATAGTTTCCAATTTGAGAAAATATTTATAAATTAAATTCTGATTAAAATATTTATACCTAAAACATGTAAAAAAACTTCTACAGCTCAAAACTAAAAAGACAAATAACTCAAATTAAAAATGGGCAAAGAATCTGAATAGACATACTGCAAAGAAGATACACAAATGGCCAATAAGCACTCAAAAAGATGCTCAATGTCATTAGCCATTAAGTTAATGAAAATCAAAGCCACAATGGGATCCCACTCCATGCTCACTAGGATGACTGTAATCAAAACAACAGGCATTAAGTGTGGGGAAGGATGCGGAGAAGTGGGAACCCTAATTCATTGCTGGTAAGAATGAAAATAGTGCAGCGGTTTTGGAAAACAGTCTAGTAGTTCTTCAAAAAGTTAAATCTATGCAGTTACCATATGACCCAGCAATTTTATTTCTAGGCATATACCCAAGAGTAATGAAAACATACATCCACAGAAAAATTTGTATATAAATGTTCATAGCAGCATTATTCATATTAGCCAAAAAGTGGAAACAACCCAAATGCCCATTAACTGATGAATGAATAAACACAACGTGGTCTCTTCATATAATGGAGTATTATTCAGCCATAAAAAATGAAGTACTGATACATGCTACTTGTGGGTGAAACTTGAAAACATTAGGATAAGTAAAAAAAAAAAAAAAAAAAAAAAGTGGCCTGGCAAGTGTGGTTCAGTTGGTTGGAGTGTTGTCCCATACACCAACAAGTCGCAGGTTCGATTCCCAGTCATGGCACATACCTAGATTGTGGGTTTGATCCCTAGTCAGGGAGGGCATGTACGGGAAGCAACCAATCAATATTTTTCTCTCACATCAATCTTTCTCTCTTTCTTTCTCTCCCTTCCTCTCTCTAAAATCAATAAAAGTATTTTTATTGATTTTACTGAATCAATACTGAAGAAAATAAAAACCTGTCCTCCCTGGCCAGATGGCTCAGTTGGTTGGAGCATCATCCCAAACACCAAAAGGTTATAGGTTCAGTCCCCTGTCAGGGCACATATAGGAGGCAACCAATTGATGTTTCTCTCATGTCAGTGTTTCTCTCTCTCTAAGATCAATAAACATATCTTTGGGTGAGGATTTACTTTAAAAACTGTCCATTCTCAAAAGGCTACAAGTTTTATGATTCCAGAATGTATATGAAATGTTCAGAATAGGCCAATATGGAGATACAGAAAATGGATTGGTCCTGGTTTTGGGAGGAGGAAAAGAGATGAGGAGTGACTCTACAGGCCACAGAGTCTCTCTTTGAGGGGATGAAAATGTTCTAAAATTAAATTATAGTAACCATTCACAACCTTGTGAATGTACTAAGAGCATTGAATTGTATATATTAAATGGGTGAACTGTATGGTATGTGAACTATATCCCAATAAAGCTATTTATAAAAAGAAGCAAAAAAAAGAGACACTTTTCTTTGGCTATCAAATTGGCATCTTCTTTTTATAAATGATGCTAATATCATGCCTTGGCAAGAGTACAGGAGAATAACTACTAGTGGAAGTGTAAATCAATATATATTTTCTGGAAGACTATTTTGAACATACATCAAAATCCTAACAATATGAATAGCCTTTGCTCCAGCAATTCCCCCTCTAGGAAATATAGCCTAAGTAAGTATTAGAGATACATGAAAAGCTTTATATATCATGATGCTAATTGCATTGTTATTTTTAATAGCAAAACAAAAACACTAAAGGCACTCTAAATACCCAACAATGGAGAAACATGTTATTATACAAATATATGAAAAAAACTATTCATTCATTAAAAAATCACTCTGTAAAAGGCAATAGCGATGAAAAATCATCACTGTTTCATAATAAGTGACCAAGTAGGCTACAAAGGAAATGTAGAGAATAATTCTAATATGCTAAAAAATTATTGAAAATACACACTTTAAAATATTAAGGGTGATTTTATTACTGTGACCCAGTAAATGGAAAGCCATTTTTATTTTCTTCTTTGTCCTATGTTGTTCTAATTTTTCACAAAGAACATGCACTTGGCTCATCATGACAGAAAGAATTTTCATGTGTTTCAGATTTCTCACTGTCCTGGCCCAGCCTCCCCTCAAATGCAATGATTGACAGGTTGTAAGATTTAAAAATCAAGGACCTCTAAGTTAGATCATTTCTAAGGTGCTTATTATTATTCCCAAGACTGTGACTCTGATATGCTATGCTTAGACCATTTCTTTTTGCAACCCTCCTAAGAAGTTCTCACAAATTCTTCCCGTTTTCATCGTAGACTTTGTGGCCCCACTTCCAGGGAGGGAGAAGCTGCGGTCATGAAAAAAAAGGAAAAGGTTCTCAGCAGTCCGGGAACAAGACACTGTGCGATGAGGCAAGACAAACCCTGCAGGAACCTGGCAACGATTTTTCTCTCCCAAAATATAATTAATCAATTATGTCCAAAGAAGTGGAATCAATATTTTTATAAATGAGATGTTCATATGCCAAGAAGGGATTGTTGCCGCAGCCACATAATCTTTCACCTGCTAATCCAATGTAAATTACGGGTTTTTAGCTGCTGTCCTCGGCATTTACCTACCGAACTTTCTCCCACTTTGCAATTCTGATCATGACTTTCCCATTCTGTTGCCCAACCCCTGGCAGATGCAATGCACCAGGGCCACTTAATAAACAGCACACAACTAATAACAAAGCCTTGAGTGCGCTGGCAGCCCTCCCCTCCCAGGTTTGTGATCGGGTCGCATTGATCTTCCCAGCATCCTCCAGGACACAGGGCAGTGATGTGCAACTAGGGACACTGGCAAGGCTGAGATGAATTACAGCTTGATCAAATTGCTTTAATGCAAGAAACATTTATTAAGTGCCTACTGTGCACCAAACTACTCTGGGCCCTAGAGCTACAAAGATAAATCTCACAGTCACCATTCCCTGGAGCTCACATTTAGTGAAGGAGACAGGCCCAGAAATAAGAAGTCACATCACATCACCAGGGGCTCTGAGTTGAGGATGAGAGCTCAGCATGTGGGAGCACAGAGGAAGCACAGTAGACTCTCTCTGTAGTGATGAGGACCAGGTCCCCACAACTTGTCAGGGTGAGGAGTTGCTCAGTGAGCAGATGCAGGCAGGAAGGTGCTCTGGCAAAGAGGGAAGCTGAGAAAAAGAACATCACATTCAAGGAATGACATGAGGGAAGGTTCCACAGAGGTGGGCCACGGCCCGGGCCAGGGCAGGCTTCATTCATATCCCTTATTGTGGACACCTGTAATTTTACATACTCTGAAACCTCCTTATTCCAATGCAGTAGCCCATCCTATTCTTGGGGGTGCATCCTTTTCATCTCCCAATCCAGTGAGGCCAACGGTACCACTCCCATCAACTTTGGGGATTAATAAGTAATGTGGACCACCCTCGCCCTGGTGCTTGTGTCAGGGATGGACACATGACCCAGGGCAGTCCCTGAAAAGTGAATTCCAGGATTTCAATAGATGACTGGGGGGTCACTCTCTGTATGTCAATAAAATTCAATAAAACTGGAAAAAAATAAAAATATTTCACATTTAAAAAGAAAAAAAGACTCTTTCAGCTCTGGTTACTAGACTGGTAGATTGAAAACCCAAAGCTTTCTAGCACCTAAGAAGAGCTCTGCCTGAGAAGAAAACCAGTGCAGAGAAAAGTAAAGCTAAGAGGACAGGAAAGATAACTCTAATGACATCATTTTGTGAACAACAACAAAAAAAATCCTCTCTTTGCTTCAGTCAATTTGGCTGTTGTTTTTTAATTATTTATTGCTGTAAAGATATTAGTGAATTGATATACCATTTCCATATTTTGGGAATTAAACCTGTAGAAAACAAGGCAAGTTATATAAAGGGCCATTGGGGTGACTTCAAATGGAGAAACACACCCAGAGGCATTAAGGAGCTTAGCCCAAATTGCACATCAGTTAGCTACAGGGCCTGAAAAGAATTCGGTCTGGGCTAAGTGCTCTCTGCTTTACAGCACCATGTGCTAGATGAGTAAGAATAACAATAACAGCAATAGTAATATATAACACCCTGTGCTAGGCACTATTATAAGCCCTTATGCATGATAACCCATTTAATCCTCTGAACTACCCCATCAGGCAGGAGTTATGCACAGAATTAAGAAATTTTTGGAACATTTCCAAATTGAGCTCACTATGTGAAAAAGCAAGCTAGGACCAGGGCTAAGGGTAAATTCAAGCTCATTCTAGGATGTTCTTAGGGGTCATCTAGGTAGCACAGAGATCTACAGTGAAGCTGTAGTTCAGGTGATCAAAGTTTCACAATTCTATTAGAGACTTGGGAATCACTTTACTGAAAGCAGGACCCCCAAAAGAGATGTGGGGATATGCCAAGTGGTGGCTACGATGAAGATCAGAGCTCCAGTCAAAAGGGTTTGAGCTTAAGTTTTAGTTAAGGGGACAGAGGCTAGGACAAACATGTGACTTTAGCCACTACCAACACATTGCCACATGTCAAGTTATGTATTAGAGCTCTTGCCCAGCCCCCAGAAATGAACTGGCTTGCCCACTGAAGTGTATTATGAGAGCGCCTAAAAGTCCCCCACACACATAGCTTTAATGTTGATCAGGCTTCCTACCCTTTGTCAGCAGCTTCTTCTCCTCAATCAAACCTAAAGCAAAACATAGCCATCCACTTAGCTTTGTGCCCCATTCTGCCCCCAACTCTATTTGAAAACAGATTTTAAACTTGCATTTTTAACACTTCAATATTCTCTTTCAGATAGAACTTAGATATTTGCTCACTTGTCCTGTGATGGCAATTAAGTGCATCTTCTATCAATTTTGAAAGAGTAGCAGAATAAATGAATATGTAAATTAATTTCCATGATTCTTATCGACACCCTGATATACATAATTCTTCAAAAATGATTGTCATTTTGAATGACTTACTGGATAAAGTGAATGGATGGATGAATAAATGGATGGATGAGTGAAAAGGTGGATACATGGATGGATGGGTGGGTGGATGGATGGATGGGTAGTTGGGTAGAAGGATGAAAGGGTAAGTGGTGTGTAGATAGATTAAAAGCAAAATCCTTGGCCATTGTTTTATTTTTTAAGCTCTTTGGTGTAGTATACCATTTGTTTCCAGAAACACAATGTCTATACTCATGGATTTAATAGGTGAGAAAGCAAGACTAAGTCAATAATTACTCCAAGTGGACAGGTGATAAGAGGAGTTTCAAAGTGCTAGGGGAACATATAATAGTAGTCTTGGAAGTCAGGTAAGACCTCCCCAGGGATATGTCAGTAAGCTAAGACCTATAGTGAACTAGCTAGCTTAAGAACAGGGGATCAGGTTGGGGTGGGTGTCAGGTGGGGAGCTTATGCAAGAGCAGTTCAGGCTGAAGGAATGTCAAGTGCAAAATTCCTAAGGCATCAAGGAGCATGGTTCAATAGACTAAGGAAAAAAACAACAGAGGAAGAGCAGAGTGAACAAAGCTTAAATGTCAAAAGAAGACACTGGAAAGGTAAGTGGGATTCCAGGTCATGAAGCAATTTCAATGTCAGATGAAAAATTTTGGACTTGTTTCTGCCTACAACAGTGATCAATCAAAGGGTCTGGCATGATCATATCTGGAAGAGTAATGAAGTTGGGAGAACTGGGTAGACTGTGCTGCCATTCATTGCCTCTGTCAAGAGGATCAAAGAGCTCAGATTTCCTTGACCACTGTTCATCAGCCTCACAACATGGCTGTTTGACCAAGGTGTAGCTGTTGAGGTAATCTCGGCACTTCCTTTAAATGAGGTGACCAACTGCCTTTGTGTTTGGGAAAGCCTCATTTTCCTCAACATCCCCCAATGCATGGGGGTCTGTCAGGAATTATCAGCAGTGAATGAAAGAGGATGATCCTGCTCCTTCCACCTGACAGGTTTCTGTACAACCCTGTCATACAGATGGGCAAGAGTGTTTAAGACCTCAAGACCTGAGCCGTCCACTCAACAACAACAGCTAGTTTATTGAGTGCTTACTCTAGGGTTGGAACTAAATAAAACCTTTACCTATACTACATTTGACATAATGTCCACTTTATAGATGAGGAGACTTTAGTTGAGAAATGTCATTTCACTTGTGCAATGTCACACAGTAAGTGACGGACCCAGAATCCAAGCCTAGGTCTGTCTCCAAAACTTACGCTCTTTCCACTAAACAGTGGTTATGAGTGGCTTCATAGCATGCCTTGAGCACTGGTCAAGAGGAGCAGTTCTACTACACACTGTCGTTGTTGTTGTTTCAGACATGAGGTTAATAGTGCTATTTATTGAGCCTGGAAGATACATGTCCATGGGGATGCCTCCAGGTGTCTAAAGAAGTTCTGCCTCTATAGGCCTAACCTGAATTCTATTGGACTAATCATATACTCAGCCTGGGTTCTTTGCCTTGTCTTACAGGATCTGACTGTTTACTTGACTCTGATGTTTAATCAAGCCATAGATTCTCCATGCTTATTTGCTGCTACTTCAATAAAGAGTCTTCTGCTTTGGTGAGGATCCAATATCAGAGGACGTAAAATGCTATGGAGCGGAAATGACCCACATCACATCCTCCTTGAGTTCAAGGACTTACCACTTATCAATGGAGAGACCTAACACCTTCTTAAGCCACTTCAATGAGAATGTAAGATGGAATTTTCCCATATTCATCCATTTGTGTCTCACAAGAAAATTTAAAAAGTTACCAGTATCTGCATTTCAAAGATTTATTAAATAGGGCTATAGATAAGAAGTTTCATCTATCTACATCTACTTTCTTTCTCAGCCTACAAAACTTCCTTGGATCTCATCCACTCTCCAAAAGCACTGATTTCCTTAGACCTTAATGATGCCTGTAGATGGCCTTGATGTTTGCTTGTCCTGCATTCACACAACAAATTCTCCCTCCCTACTTCCTAACAGATTTTATTCAAAAGGTCACCTTTTCCACAGGAATCCATGGGACCCTTGGGAAGCTGACCTCATCCCCAGCTCCAGTAGTAGAGTCTGGTTCATTCTCAGTCATCCAATGTATACATCCCCATAGTGACTAGTGATACATGGCCAATCATACTGAATGGAATGGCTGTAGTGGTAATTGCAAGAGAGGTTTTTCTCTCTTCTTTCAGTTAGACATAGGGAGGTATGTGGTCCATATGGCCACTGACAGCCCTATCATGAAGCCTAAACAGTAGAGAGAGTAAGATTTGTGACCTTGATGATGTCACTGAGCTGCTGGATTAACCACTCTAGGACCCACACTACCTCTGGAATTATTGTTTCATCAGTTAAATCTCCTTATTGTTTGTGCTAGTTTGGAAAGTCTTTTCTGTTACTTGTAGCTGCAAGTATTTTACTAATACTCCTCACATTTTTACCTCCAGCCAAGAGCTGTCCCCAGAGTTCCAAACTCACCATACTGATCATTTTCATCAGCATAAGACATGTTGAAACAGCTCTTGTGTCAACAGAAACTACCCAGACTGCAGCTTCCTACAGGAAAACTTTTGCAAATGCCATCTGTACTCATCATCTCTGCTTCCAAATTCATTCTCTCTACTTCTCCTCCAGTTGATCATCTCAAGCTTCTCCCACCACCAACTATGACCTCCATCTTGCCACATCTTCTGAGTCTACTGCTCAGCAAGATTGGCCTCAGTTGGTCACTCCCTCCTTTTTCATATACTTCTTTCACTATGTTTCTAGAGCATCGACCTTTTGCTTCTCCTCATTCCCAAATCTTCTCCATCTTTGTCTCTTTGCTGGCTTTGCCACCTAATGTTCCACACTGGAACCTCCCCTTATTTGCTCCTCAGACTCTCCTCTACTCACGCTCCCAAGTTGATCTCACCAAGCCCTGGGTCTTCAAATATTACCTGCAACCTATAGTTCAGGCTTTTCTATACAATTTCCTGCTTATCTCCATCTGGATGTTTCACACTTCACCAAAACAGAACCTGATTTGATTCCCAAATTACTCCTCTGATAGATTTTCTCATCTAGTAAATGGCCCTCCACTCTGCTGTTCAGGTGAAAAAACTGATTCATCCTTGACTCCTCTCTTTCCTTCCTACCACTTATTACACAACTGCCAATCCTGATTACTTGACAGGTGAGCTATATTCTGAATCTGCCTACTTCCTATCACTGCCAATGCGGTGTCCAATTCACCAGCAAAAGCAGCCTCTTCAGAACCCCTGCCACCACTCTTCTCCCCTATTAGGAGTTCTCCAGCCAACAGCCAAGGTAACCTACAAAGGTAAATATACTAGATCACCACTTGACTCAAAATCATCAATGACTACCCATTTTCTAGTCTCTGTCCCTGACAACCCATGCCCTTTTTATGCTCTGTAGTCTCTCCAGGCTTATTTCCATCTCATTCCTTTTCCCTGGAATGTTCCTTATCCATATGCTGGCAGGGCTGGTCTCTTTCCTTCATTCAAGTCTCAACTCAAATGAGACTGTCACCTCGTTAAAACAACTTAGCCACACTCTAGTTCCCACCTATTCTCTGTCCCCTTAGTCTGCCTGAGTTTTCTTCCAAGAACTTGTTACTACCTGGCATTGCGTTATAATTCACTTGTTGATCATCTGTCTCTGCCACTAGACTGGGAGTTCTGTGAGGCAGAGACTTACCATATTTTTAGGACTATAAGACGCACCGGACCATAAGACGCACCTAGGTTTTAGAGGAGGAAAATAGGGGAAAAAATTTTGAAGCAAAAAATGTGGTAAAATATCTAATACCCTGTGACCCCACTACACTGCCACCCTCCCCACCACAGCAAGCCAGGTAAGCTACATTCGGACTATAAGACACACCCCCCTTTTCCTCCCAAATTTGGGAAGGAGTACATCTTATAGTCCAAAAAATACAGTATCTGTTGGGAGCCTTGTTACCTACAACAGAACCAGGCACACAGTACACATTCCATAATATTGATAGAATGATTATCAACAGATGACCCATCCCACATGTAACCCAAATTCAACATGTCTCAAACTAAACTCTCCAGCTCACCATGTCAGTGCTCTTTCCACACTCCCTAGATCCTTTTTCTGGTTTTGTGCAGTCTTCCTGTGGTTGCCCCTCCCAACAGCCAACATCTGTTTTGCTTTGATGGAGGGCTGCACACAGGCGGTGGAGGCATTTTTCCTGGATGTGCACAGGGCCACACGTACCTCGGGATTTATGTCTCCACTGGAGACAGTCTTTAACCAATGACTGACAGGTGCAGGCCCATGACCAGGACAACTCTAAGGGGTGACCTATGCTGTCTCCAGGGCTTCCCTGTGAGTCTCTGCCACAGCTGCCCTGGACTTTGCTACTTACCATACCATTGCTTGGCCTCCCCCTGCCCTGCCCTGCCCAGTTCTACACTCCTACCAATTTTTTCCTGGGATCACATCCTAATAAAACAATTTGCATGAATCCTCCTCTCACAATTAGCCCCACCACCCAAACCTGCTCCTCATGTCTCCCCATCTCAGGAATGAAACCTCTACACATTCAGTAAATCCAGCAGAGACCCAGACCCATCCAACCCTCCTTCTCTATCTAACCCAACTGGTCCACTGGCCCTGACCACTGCAGTTTTTAGTCCACTTTCCTCCATCCCTGCCTCAGTGGCCTCTCAAGCTGGCACCACACCTGTTCCTGGTTTGTTGAAGCCTGATGGTCACAGGAATGTAAACATTCTGCAAACTGCTCTTTATTAGTTGAAGCAACCAGAGCCATCGCAACATAGCACTTAAAATCTTCCACAAGATCAGGTCCATGAGATCACCTCCTTCCTTCCTCATTACAAGTCTCAACACCAATGAGTCCACTTACAGCTAGCAGCAGGTTGTTATTATTTGTATTTTATTGTAACAGATTCCTTTCCTGCTTGAGGAGAACCTACCAATCTACTCTAGTCAGGCACTATGAGAGGCCCTGAGGGCAAGGAGATGAAAAGCACAGCTTCAGCCCTCAAAAAGCTTATTGTTTAGGAAGAACACAGACATGCAAATACTTCCAATACAATGGCCAAAGTGCCACTCAGACCAATTCCAGGGAATTCCCCATGGGCCTGAATTATATCACATCCATCTTTAAATCCCTAGTACAGTGTAAACCCATAGTAGGCTCATAACAAATGAATGGATTTTTGCCTGGTGAGTCAGAAAGTATTACCAGAATTGACATTTCTACTGGGCTTTGAAAAATGAGAAAGAAGAAAAAGAGCTTGACAGGCAGATGTCAGTATATGTGCAAAGACATGGGAAATAAAAGAACAGGGTGTTTAAAGAAAGAGAAAATTGCACAGGATATCTGGAGAGTAACATGCATAATAAAGAGTAGCTAAGACAGACTGGAACAAGTAGTGAAGACATGTGAGTACAAACTTCATGAGTGTGGACTGAATCTAATGCAAGAGGGAGCCATGGAAAGTTCATGAGCTCCACCACTGAGTAGAAACCCAGGGAAGCAAAACCGTCACAGTCTATACCAGCTAAATGACTAACAAAAAGCCCATCAATTGCTCGTATTCTTTTAACCTCAGTACTTGCAGCCTCTATAAAGGCACTGTTCTGTTGGTGCCAAATCTCATGGAACTGTCACCAAAACTGGCACTCACTAAGTGAAATCATCATTTGGCCAGCTCTACTGCAAATTGACAGGAAATGGGTTTTGCTCTTGGATCAAACCAAATCACAATACTCAACATTAGGAGATGGCTCTGTGCTTGTGTATGTGTGCATTTATGGATACAAGTGACTGTACCCCTGGGTCTGTTTATGAGCCAAGGATGACCTGGGGGTATCTGAGTGCCTGTGAACATGAATTTCCATGTGTGTGTCTTTGCCTAGGCAAGTCACATTTCTGACTTTGTATGTGCTTGTATATAAATGTTTTATATATGTATGTGGACATATGCATGCATGTATGTGAGCATTTGTATTTGTGTGTGCATGTGCCCGTGTGGAGGTATGTCTGTATGTGCACATCCTCGGCCTGGCACTTTTTGCTGTGCCATAGCCTGCCTTTCCCTTCCTGCTGTGCACCTCCCCACCACCATTGCTCACTGACGCAGCCTGCACTCGTTACGCCTGTCGCTGTGGGCCTCTGTAGAGACTGTTAAATATCCCAACTGTTTATAGCTTAATATTTTTCATGTTAATGGCAGGCTAATTCACAGGGATTCAGGGCAGTATATAAAACACCTTCTGCTGACTGCTTATTTCATGCCAAGGAAGGACTTGGCAACCAGCAGTCCCTGCTCAGGGCCTCTTTGTCTCTCAGCATGATGCCACACTGCCCCCCACTTGGTCTTCCCTGAATCAACTAGCAGCCAAACTGAGTGCACAGCAAACAGCAATATTTGCATTCCTCTACTGAGTCGTGGCAGGGAAGGGAAGCTGGAGCTACACCCTGTGGGGCCAGTGTACTCAGCCCCGGAGGAACTATTTTAAAAGGAGATAGTACCAGGAAAGTACCTGGAAATCACTGAGATCAAATCATGTCCATGTTTTCATTGGACACAATCTACCACCGTGATCATAGAGAAAGGCAATTTAACAATAACCAGCAAAACAGTATATGCTTTTCACATAGGAAGCCTCCAACAATCCCCATCTATTGTCTGGGCTTTTAGTATACTATGTGCTGGCAATGTGCCAAGCCTTACACAAGAATTTTCTCATTTAATCCTTAACAATAACTCTTAGGCAAATCTTCATGTCTCCATTTCACTGATAAAAAGCCTGGAGTTCAGAGTTTCAAGCGATGCTGGCAAATTGGGACCAGTCATCTAGGAAGCAAGAAAATTAGGGGTCCAGTCTTCTTACTCCAAGTCCCAAGCACATCACTAATATTCCACACCACAAAGACTGCACCTCAGAGCCCAAATCAATCCCCTGTGCATTTTGCTTGGTTCACAAAGTAGTTTGTTTTTAGTTTTTGTTAATTGCCAATATTTAACAAAAACTGGAAGATTACTTATAAAAGTCAAGAGTTCCAATCTTTCTTTTTTAATTGAATTATCTGGTGTCCCTGGTCCCTATGCCTGATTCGTCATTATGGGCTGGAGCACCCTCAGCTGCCTCTTCTAGATGGAGTACGTGTGCCCCGGTCTACCACACTCCACACCCTGTTACCATCCACCCAGCTCTTACCTACCCAGCCCCTACCCATTCAGCTCTTTTACTTTTTTGTAAGACTGACTCAGTACCTGCCTACTATTCAGATCTTATTTTGCTAAGGTAGTCTTCCTCCTTTTTTCTTTCTTCAGGGAGGAGGTAAGTCTTGAAAATTATTTCTGTAGGTTCATATTATTGGGCATTTGCTTACAGACTGTTATGTGGTCAGGCCAAAGTTTTCAACAAGACAAAGGATGCAAATCAGAAAGGCAGAGCAGTGGTGAGTAGATATTGGGAGTGCATAGAGGAGAAATTTATGTGGAAATATGCATTTAAACAACGTGTACTTAAGACTTATAATCATTCCTGCATTTAAACTGAAGAACATATAAGTTCTCATGTACACATGTACAGACCCAGATCATCTGGTGACTGGACTGAAGTTAAAATGGCTAACATTTGGGCACAAACAGAAACATGAGAATTCTTTTTAACCTTTCACTCTGAAAATGGATAGAGTCCTTTGGGGAAATCAGCAGACCCTATGTGACCAAAAGTGGCCACCTCCCAGTCAAGGTAAAACATCTTTCCATGGCAAGATAATAAATTTCCTGAGCTTAACACTGGACAAGCATCTTGGGGGGAAAAATGGGGGGGTTTCTATGGTGTCATCTGAGAGTAAGAACACCTCCAGAGGTCTATGGCTGGGAGACAGGGGATCCAAATGCCCCTAGATCCTCACGGTAATGTCAGGAGCCACTGCTCAGCCCAGCAACTATTGTCATGCAGAAATGTGCTTCCAATGACATCATTGATCCTCTGGTTCCTCAAGAAAAGCCAGAAATCTGAATTTTATATGAAATCCCCAAATTACTAAATCCTAACAAAGTCCTCCTTGAGGAGTCCTTTTGTAACCTTTGATCTGGAAGAAACTAATAATACCTCCCCACTATGTGCCAGGCATGGGCTAAGCTCACAGCACCTACTCATTTAAATGACTCCCACTGCATAGCCCTCACTATGTGCCAGGCACTCCTCTAAGTGCTTTACACATGTTAACTTGTTCAACCTCCCTAATAAACTGCAATAAGCACTGTTATTAGCATCTGCTTTTGACACAGCAGGAAACTGAGGCACAGAGAAGCTGCATCACATAGTGAGTGACAGAGCTGGGATTTGAACCCAAGAGCTCTGGGTCCAAACTCTGGCTCCCAATAACTCTGCTGCACTGCACTAGTGAAATTTTGGAACATCTCTTTGTGGTTAGTCTATTATCATCCCCATTTCATAAAAGAAAAAAAACAAGGCCAGAGAGGGATAGCCATTTGCCCAAGGCCACTGGGGTCTGTCTGATAGTAGTGCTGTTATCTTTCTGGAGAAAAAAAAAAAAAAAACAAGTTCTTGCAGGAGGCAAAGGGGGGTTGGGGTCTGTTGGAGAGAACTGAGGGAAACCTTTTTTATGAGCCCAAATGTCTTTTTTTTTTCTAATAAGAAAAAGACTACTCTAGCTGTCAGACCATAAGCTGCAAGCTTTGTGTTTACAAAACAAAAAGTGCAATTGAGACAAAATAAATCTTCTTGGGCCACTGTCAGTGGTCTTGCAGGTCTATGGGCTGAGGACAGATTGACAGGACATGTTACTTTGGGGAGAAGACTCAGACCCTGACATTCTCTGATGCAGCACTGAAGCATGAGGGCCAGTTTCTTCAAGTGCCTCTGCCCCTTTCTGGGCTGCAGGAACCCCCAAGCAAAGGCAGAGGAAAGGGCAGGTGTGGTAATGGCCACGTTCACAGTGGAGATGACCATCATGACCAAGATGATGCCTTGACAACTGGCATACCTTGACAGCTGAGGGCTCACTATGTTCCACTTACAGAGACACATCACTGTCAGTAAGATGGGTCCCTTTGTGGTTGCCACCTATCAGGTGCAGGATCTATGGAAAACACCACAGTGTCATACAAATGGCTTTATTGCAGACTTAGAACCAGGGTCAGTAAGCGAAGACGAGATCCCCCATTCTTGTTGTCCCTAGACAGACATGTACTAAGGCCAGAGTGCTCAGCTGGACCCTCTGTGGGAGTCTGTTCTAGGGAGAGATCCCACCCTACTATTATTACTTTCCCTTGTCATAGGGTGAGTGTGAGAGCAGCCTTGACAATAGGAAATAGAGGCTGTCATCTGGAATTCTGGAGTTCTCTGGGAAAGACCCATGGAAAAATGGGTTTAGGTACAGCTCCTCCTGTTGGGAGGAGAAATTAGGGAGCCACAAGGTCTATGAGAAAATGAGCTTGAGCCAAGTCCCTCCCTCTATCTGTAAGAGGAGGACCCCTGTGCCTCATTAATGCCTTGTCCAGCATCCATTTTGGCCAATCCTCCCTGATTCTCAGTTATATCTCAGTTAACCCTCAGGACAGTCCCAGTTGGCACAACCAGTCCCTGTTTCCTTCCACATTCCCATTCTTGATCCTGGGCTTTAGGGATATAAGATGTAATTGCACAAGGGATAGAATCTAATTCTATTGATTGATAAATTGCCGACTACTTCTGTTTTCTTCTGAAGAAGCAGCATAAAACTCAGGCTCAGGGTCAAGAGGTGTCTGGGCTCCATTCTGGTTTTGGCATGAATGAGTGTGTGGCTCCAAGCAGGCCACTTAGTGTTCCATGCTCAGCTTCCTCCACTGTAAATTGGAGATTACATCAGCACTGATTTCATGGGGCAGTTGTGAGAAGTCAATGAGATAGAGCAAAAGGTGGTTTGTAGTGCACCAAGCACATAGAGTGCTTAATAAACCTCAGTTCTTGATATTGTAGTTGCTGTTGATTCTGCTGTTGGAGATGATCTTGGTGATGACAATGATGTTGATGATGACAACATCTAAGGTGATGTCCTTCAGACATCTCACACACATTGTCCGAGGAAGTACTTGAGCTGGGAAAATGCCTGGCATCTGGTGTTTTATATTTTCTCAGTAAGACAGTTAGTAAGGCCATCTTTGGTTAGTGGGGACACTTAGGACACAGATAGAACTTGAGGACAGTTGAGTTGGGAGAGTGTAGGGAGCTGAGCAGGTACCAGGGTCCTTTCCTGGTTTCACTTTGGAGCCAGAGTCACTGAGGCAACCAGACACATTATCACTCCCTTGGAGCTATTCTCAGATCTGCAGCTGGTGTGGGTAATGAGTCCTCTACCTTTGAATGCTACAAACTTTCATGGCAGCATTGAACTCCATCCACCTAGTGAGGTCCCAGCCACCCCATTGTGTTGGGTTCAGAGGCCAGGAAGTTAGATTTCTACAACCCAATAAAATAACACTCAAGCCCCTCTGTGGGAGTCTGTCCCTAAGTTTGCCTTCTGGCATGGACACATCCAGATATGCTCTTTCTGGCTGAGTCCCAAAGCAGGCCCTACTGGTAATAGGATTGTTAAAGGGTAGGAAGGACTATGGGAAAGCCAGTACTTCTAAATCATAACTGCAAATTCCATGGTCTCCCTCCCTACTGGAAAGGAATAGAGAAATGAATGAAAATTTTGTATCACCCCCAGTGTCTACTCCAGAGAGGTCACTGTGGTCAAGGGTACAAACAGAAGTCTCAAGACCTGAGTTTGAATGTCTGCCTCTCATGACTTCCTGGATGAACTGGGCAAGTCACTTCCACCCAAACTTCACCTTCCATGTGCTTGAAATGGATAAGGGTCACAGCTCAGATCATCTTACAAGGTTGTGGTAAAGATCAAATGAGATCAAGGGTATGTGAGACCTTTGTGAGGTGCAATGCTCTGTGAAAATGCTGTTTGTCAATAGCTTGTCTGTTCTTTCTGACAGTGAGTTAAGGAGAAGAGAAGGCACATGAAGAACTCCCCACCGGAAATAGAGAACAGGCTGACCAGAGGGGAGAGGGGAGGGCATTTCAGGGGAAAAGGGGAAGGGTTTACAGGAACAAATATAAAGGACACATGGACAGAAACTAATGGGTATGTGGAAATGGGAAGAAGATGGGGAGGGCTGGGGGCGTTGGCTGGGATGGGAGTAAAAGACAGAAAACTGTACTTGAACAATTAAATAAAAAAGAAAAAATGAAGCATCTGTTGTAAAAAAAAAAAGAACTCCCCACTCAGCAGACAAGCACAGTCTTGAAAATTTCTGTACCCACCCAACATAAAGTAGCACTCAGAGAAATACATGATAATGAGGAGGAGGCTAGTAGTGAAAAGCAGGGATGAGAGAACATAGCTGCATCAGTTAAGATGTCTTCAGCAGCAGGTAATCACTCAAATGTCTTAAACAATGAGATAATTTATAAACTCATGAGACTGTATGTCTAGTGGTAGAAGAGGGTGAGCCAGGATGTAATATGATCCGGGCTCAACAATACCATCAAAACCAGTGTTTTCCATCATCCATTCTGCCATCCTCAGCATGTGTGGGCTTTGTGCTGCCTGCCCTCCTCATGATTCAAGATGGTGTCAGAGGTTCTAAGTTTCACATCCAGTTCATTGAAGGAAAATAATGGAGGAAATGGAGAAAACAATGTAGAAGAGAAATGGGGTCATTTCTTCCTGTGTTTTCCTCCTTAAAAGGGAAGAAATCTCTCCCAAGAGGAACTACAAAACCTGCCCTTATATTTCATTGACCTGACCTGGACCCTTGCTCACTATCTGAATATCTGTCTGCTTGAAATGGATCAACCACCTAAATTGATGGTATTGCCACTAGCTGATTTGCAATCCCTTTCTGAATGTACCCCATTGTCCAGCCCAGCTGGCTTCCAGACAATGGCTGTTGAGTGGTAGCCACTCAACACAGGATAGACAAGAATACACTGGAAGACATTAGAATTAGAGACCCAGCAAGATATCCTTCAGTTTCTCTTGGCATGTTGGGTGTACAATTTGAACAAGACTGACATTGTCCCTGTTTTCAAAGAAGTTTTTAGGTTAGAGAAGGAAGTGGATATTTACCAAACAATTATGCAAATGATTGTTTGATTTCAACTATGACCAATATGGGGAAAAAGTGGTAGAGGTTGCCATGAGAACATACAACTGGGTCTGGAAGATGTCCTTGACAAAATTATATTTAAACTGAACCATAAGTCAAGTAAGGCTGAGCCTAGTGAAGAGAAGGAAGAGGAACGAGGTAAAAGAAGCAGCATGTGCAAAGTCCCTGAAGCTGTAAAGAGGGGCCGCAGATTCAGCAGCCCTATGAGCCAGGGGAAAAGGACCAAGCTAGGGGATAGATTTAAGTCAGTATATTCCAGACATGGGAAGTCTTAAAATTTCTACATTTTATTTTATTCACAATGAAAACCTCTGTAAAGCTGCCAGAACTGATTTTTTTTAATCCTTTCTTCTCTATTTTCATACAATTCAAACTTCAAACAGCCATTCTCCATAGTGCCTCAGGGCACCTAACCTGGAGCACCCCTGAAACCCTGCCAATTATACCAGAATGCTTATTAATTCCTCCAGCTACTGGGATTTCCTGAGAAACAGGCCTGGTGCCTAAGGGGCCTGGAGGAGACGTGGTACAACTACAGCATACCCTATACCCCCCCACGCCCCCATGCTGCCCAGGTGCCGAGTCCACTGATACAATCTTGTTGCTCCCCTAGTAGTTAATAATGCAATGTCTAAATGTCTTTCTCACTTAAGGGGTGGGAGAGGTTCTGCTAAAACACACACACATCTGCCACTCAAACCCCCTCCAAACTCTGTCACAGGGATGTACCCCTCTCTCTATTGATGCTATTTGAACACTGTCAACAGCACCAGCCAACTCCCACCCTGCCTGGCTGCCTGGGTGACCTCCATTATTTATGACAGGGAGTGAAATTGATTGTGGTTGGAAGATCCACACTGGAAACAAATGAACTCTTCAATTATTGCTGCACGAATAAATCTCTGTTTCCAGAGTTCCCCTGGGGAGCAGGCATCTAACCCCAGGTTCAAGGTAATAGATATTTCTAGATGACAAAGTACAGGTGACTCTATTATAATGATTATCAAGTTTTAAGATTCCCAGGGTCAAGTGATTCTTCCTCCTGCTCCCAGTCCCCCTACTTTAACAGTGCTTTCCCATGTGTGCTCCCACAACCTTTCCCCTCTGCTGGGTGCATGACAGATATTTCTGTGCTGTGGGCTCTGGTCACCCCCAACCCTTTTTCACAGGAAATATGCAGCGAGTGTTAATGGGGTTATAGCCAAGCTCGAACACCCTGAGATTAACAGAGCTCTCAGGGTGTTTGAGCTTGCCTAGTATTTCTTCCACAAAAAGCCACCAGCTCAGGAAAATTTAATGATGACTTAACCCATTAAGACAATAAACAGACAACTTCTACCAATCTTGGGCTTAATCCTATTTTCCTTCCTGATAGTACAGAGGCTTCCTGAATAAGGAAGAGAGGAAGACAGTTCAGGGTGTTAGAGGCCAATTGGGCACCAAGCACTGAGCTGGCACATGCTCAAACATCCAATAATGGAGACAGGGGACCACAAGCCAAATCTGGTCCACAGAAGTATTCTTTCTGGTATGTTCAATGTTTTTAGGAAATAAGAATTGGCAAACTTCAGATTTGGCAGTTTCTGGTTCCAGTGGTTTCCAGTTCCACCATCCTCTTTCTTCTCAGTGAGACAACAGAGCAGCCGCCTCAGCAGATGAGAGATGCAGGTCTCTGTGAGACCTGGACTGGCAAGACCATCACCCTCCAAGCTGAGCACAGTGACACCACTGAGAATGTCAAAGCCAAAATCCAAGACAAGGAGGGCATCCCACCTGTCCAGCAGCGTCTGATTTTTGCAGGCAAACAGCTGGAAGATGGCCATACTTTCTCACACTACAACATTCAGAAAGAGTCCACTCTGTGCTTGGTGTTTTGTCTATAGGGTGGCATCAGTGAGCCCTCCCTCTGCCAGCTCACCCACAAATACAACTGTGACAAGGTGATCTGCCACAAGCATTACACCTGCCTGCACCCCTGCATTGTCAACTGCCACAAAAAGAAGTGCAGCCACACCAACAATCTCCACCCCAAGAAGATTAAATAAGGCCCCTCCACTACCTCCTTACCCTGTAGGGCAGCCTTCTGCCTGAACCCCGTGATCCTGGGTCCTCAACAAAGTTTCCTTTTCATTGATTGGAAAAAAATTAACAAGTTTCACACACAGAATTTGGCTTTCTAAAATCTGGCTATATCACACCTGCATGTCCACATGGCCCCAGTGGGCAAAGCCTAGGGGTGTGTCCCTTGAGTAAGTCTCCATCCCTGCCTGGCCCAGTTCATTACTTTAACTGCCTGGGCCCTGTAAGCATTTGAACCTTTGGGCCCTAACACTTCCCACATCATCGAGTTGTCACCATGACCAAGATCTGCCCTCAGTAACTGGGACATGTTTTCCAGCAGAAGACAGAGAAGACCAAGGTGAATCTGTCTTGGCCTGTGTAGACCTCATGACAATTTTGGCCTTATGGGACCAGGACAGACAAGGTCTGGAGCCCAGCTAAAATAAATAAAGTAAAAAAATAAAATAATAAAATAAAATAGTAAAATAAAGTAAAGGAAAGTAAAATAAAAGTGTCCTTACTTTTTATTACCATTGCAACATTTTATAATCTCTTCCCAATTTTAGCCTCTTGTGTCACCCTAATGGCACCTATTTTATGCACTGGTTTCAAACTGCTTGGGTAGAGAAACCAGAAGAAGAAAGTAAAGGAACTAAGTATGTGGGACTTTGGGCACCTGCTAGCCTGCTGTTGGGTTTAGGGAACTACAAAAGTTTTCTGGGGAGATAGAAGGATCAGACCTGTTGTTGTGATCCTCAGCCCTCAACTTAGAGGTGCTGTCTTCACTGCTCACATCCAGAAATCTTAGAACTTTCTCATGGAAGCTTGGTGTTTCGCACTATGCCATATCTTGCACACATACAGAAATCTGTAGTTTCCAGCTGTCTCCAGGTGATCTTAATGTCTCATGACCAAAGATTTCATCAACAGATTCAGCTAATAACCCTGTTACACAAGACCACGTGGTCTTATAGTTGCCTTTGTGTCCTGCCAGTCATCAATTTCAGGAGGAAGAATATGATGAAATCAGGTCAATTCACACTTCAGAAATAAATCCACCATGATGCCACGTATAGGATTTATGTGCAAAACTTAAATTAACTAACATGGCATAGACAAAGCTGTAATTACTGCCTATCATTTTTCTAGCCACCTTTTTTCAACATATCCAATCAGTTTGCTCCTTTCCAGATCACATGCTTTCTAGTGAGACCAGCCACCATGGCTCCTTCCAGCTGGACCAAGGACTCGCACAAGGCAACATGAGCTAAACAGAATTGGAAACAATTCTGTCCAGGGAGGGGCATTTTCTGATATGTGGTGGCATCCTTAGCCAATCAAATCCTCTCTTCTGAGCAGGTTGATGCTGAAGGAGCAGAGAGGAAACATTCCCAGACCTCAAACTGCCACCTCAAGGGCACAGACCCATTTTGCCTATTCAAGATGAATCCTGTCACACAGCTCACCATAACAATAGTTGGAACCCAAGAGAACATGCAGCCCAACATGAGAATCCTCTCGTCAATTTTTCCCTTAATTGGCCAGGATGTGCCAGTTGTGCCACATAGAGGACGTAGGCTTCCCTGACTCTTGGTGCCCTGAGCCCTTACCTGCTTGTCTAGCAGTGGGTTTGCTCTTTCTCCAGATTCCTCCTTTGCAAATATCCTTGAGAATCTCCAAAATTTCTGTCACTTGCCCACAAATCAGTCTTGCTCCTACTCTCTACCTGCTAATGAAGCAGGACTCTAACAGACCCTGGAACCCAGATTCTGCAACTCCTGACCCTGTAGCATCCCATGGAGGCTCTGTGTGGCCCTGATGTATCAAGAGCCCCTGCTCCTGCCATCAGGATGGAGGAAGAAAACTTCCAACTTCACCAGTGATACCATTAGCCCAACCCACATCTGACAGTTTAAACCTTAGTAGCCCCTTTACCAGTGGGAGGTTCCTCTTAAACTCCCTGAAATGTATGACATTTGTACAAGTTAAATAAATTTATCCAAGTGAAGCTGGATATACAAATTGAGAGGAGATCATTCTCTACCATCAAATATAGTCAAGAAGGATTCTACAGGAATGGTCCAAATTAGGAGCACCAAATTCAGCTCTTAATAAAGCAATTTTTCACATCACACACATACACACACGCACACACACACTCATGGCATTATTTTCTCCAAAGACAGGCCATGACTTGCAGCAACATGTATGTAAAGATGGCCACAAGCCATCCAGTGCTCCAAGAGCAAGCAGGTCTTCTGAAAGTTTGTTGTTGTGATTTAATAAGCTGTCAGCAAGGTAGTGATACAAGTTCAAGCCTGTCATGTTCTCCAGTTTTCTAGAAAGGAGTCACCACCCAGCAGTTCTCAAAAAGGCCCCAAGCCAAGAACAGCCTTTGCTATACTCATACTATTTTGTCAGGCCCTCTTCCAGGCATAGCCATGCCCACTGGTGGTCACCTTAAGCCTTCGGGCACTGAAGCCACCTTGGAAGGACAGTGGAAAGAGAATGGTCCTCTTCCTATCTCTTGCTCTTGGTCATCTATTCTCAAGAGGACCTGGTTGGGCCCACAGCTTCACAAAGTTGTACATTAACAAAGTTCTTTACCACCTTCCCCTTCCTCTCTACAAGGACTTCAAAAATAGTTTAAAAGGCCAGGAGAGGGAAAGATATCTTACCCCATCCCTACACTGTGATAACCCCAAATCTCCAATTCAAACCCACAAGTGCCCATCGATATCACCGCCAGCACCAAGGAGCTACCTGTCTCCAAACAAAGAAATGCACAACCCAGGGCCCCATGGAATGGACTTCCATTACAGGGGGTAATCAGCATGATGTTCTTTTTTACTCCCTTATTGATTTGACTAAAATATATATAGCATATGCATTACATACTCACATTGTACGGCTTTCTCTCCAAACCAAGAAGTTCCCACCCCAGCTCCTACCCTGCCAGCCAAGGGTAGATGGTCCAGTTTTTCTTATGCCTCACTCCCCTTTTTCTCCCCCTAATTTCTTACGAAAGCACAAACATCTGAGTGTTCTTAATTATATTTAAGGGATTCCTTTTGCCCTAGAATTGGGTTGTGTCCCCTTGTTCAAGGCTGATGTTTCTCTTTTTCAATCTTTTTACCGCATTTCAACAAATGCCAATTTTCTACTCTAAAACAACCTTGTCAGAGTGCTTCCTGTGGTACTAACTAGCTGTGTGACTATGGGCATGTTACTTAACTATTCTGTGTTAATTACTCCTGTGTAAAATGTGGGTAAAAATAGCAACTGTATCAGAAGGTGGTTACGAGTATTAAACACATTATTAGAACAATGTCCAGCACACCTAGGAGCACTTATAAGTGTGTTTATCATCTTGCCCTTTAAAAGCTCCCAGTCAAGTGAGGTGGAGGTAGGGAGACAGAAGAATTCACATAGAGCCTGAGGAGACACTCCCAACCAGCTGGGCAGAGGGCCTGACAGGGAAAGGGCACAGGGGGAGGAATGGCAGATCCAGGAAGGAATTCCTACAACAGTGACACCAAATTAGATCCTTAAATATGCATAAGAATTAGTCAGGAGGGCACATCTAGGAAGTGAGTTCCTGGCACAGAGAACAGCCTGTGCAGAAACCGAGGGAAAAAAAGGCATGGTCAATTTTATATGTCACCTCAACTGGCCACAGTGCACCCAGATTAAACATTACTTCTATGTGTGTCTGTGAGGGTGTTTCTGGCTGACATTAGCATTTGAATCAGGCAACTCAGGAGATTATATGGCCCTCTCCATGTAGATGGGCATCATCCAATCCACTGAAGGTTGAATGTAACAAAAAGAGGAGGAATAAGGAATTTGCCCCTTTTTTCCTGTCCCACTGTTATCCTGGGACATCTGATCTTCTGCCCTCAGACTGGGTTTTACACCACCAGCTCTCCTGGTTCTCAGGTCTTCAGACTTGGGCTGAATTACACCACCAGGTTTCCTGGGTCTCCAGCTTGCAGACAGCAAGCATATCATTAGATTTCTTGGCCTCCATAATCATGCGAACCAATTTCTCATAACAGATAGATATAGATGTAGACACAGACACTGATACAGATACAAATATAGATCCCCTATTGGTTCTGTTTCTTTGGAGAACCGAACTAAAATTGCAAAGTGCAGTCTAGCAGGAGCAGTGCATCCTGAATGGAATATTCTATGAAGCTCCTATTGTAACAGGGTGCAGCCAAGAGGGGAGCCTCAAATAGGGATTTGTAATAGGATCCAGAAGAGCTTAGAGACAATTGACTCCACACCACAGGGCCACACCTGCCCAGAATGCTGGTAGCTGTGGCCAATTGTGAGAGGAACCAGAAATGGGGCTGCAGAGGAAGATTGGCGCTGGGATTTAAACGGAGGCATGGCAGCCATTGGACATCTCTCTTTTGGGGACCACGCATCTGTTTAGGACCACACGCCTTCTGTGTCTTGGTTGGGACCACGCAGCTTTGGTGAGAGTCAGAACTGTGAAGCTTTGGAAGTGCTCCCTTTTGCCACGTGGAGGGTGCCAGGAGGACTGTGTGCATTTGTGGGGAACTTTAGTTTGTGTTATTTCAAATAAATAATAAATTCCTTTCCTTTTCACTGATCTCTCGTATTAAGAGACATCTTTCCTCAGGCAGCAGGCAAAACAAACCCAGTAGGTGGGGAGGAACCCCTAGAGAAAAAGGGGGATCTTTTATATCATTCAGCCCCCCTCCCCCGCCCCGGCTCTGTTCTGTAACACTATGGGGCCCAAACTGTGAAGGTATTTGTGCATCATGCTGCACAGCTTAGCTCTTACCCTGAGGCCAAGAGCAGCCATTGGAGAGATTTGAGCTGGGCAGTGACCTGGTCAGGCATGCATATTACTTAGAAAGCTCACTCTGTCTATGACACAAAGAGTTTGGAAGAAGGGAGTGGGGAGACAGGGAGGCATCATGACGGACTGGCTCCAGGGTGAAGGTAAAAAGGGCTACGTGGTGCAGACATGGAGTCATGGACCAGCTTTCAGACCTTAGCCATGTTAGGGTGCTGGCATCACTGACTCTTCAGAAAATATTCCCTTGTAATGTCTCTCCGGTGGTCAGAAACACTGGCATAGGGGCTGTCGCACATGTGAAAACAGAGGTTCAGAATCCCTGCATGTGACTATAAACAAATCAATGTTTGCTTTACAGGTAGGGAAACTGAGGCACAGTTCGATAAAGCAACTTATCTGAGGTCACACAGTTGGTGAGTTGAGGGGCAGGGAAAATGCCTGGTAATCAGTTACTAATCAAGAGTCAGTGTTGTTTAACGCATTCTACCTTCTTTAATCCCAATGACATCTCATGACCATCCCATGAGACCTCAACAGTATTTCCATGTTATATGTTGAAAACCTGAGGCTATGAGCACTGGGCATCTTAGTACAGAGAAGCAAATCATAATATTCAGGATTACAGCTAGCATTCACCATTGAGCTCACTGTGACAGGCAGGATGCTATCACTGACACCCTCCAGAAAAGAAACCAAGGGCAAAGAGGATAAGTCACTCACTGAGGCCACACAGCAAGTGCCAAAGATGAGATCTGAACCCAGGCCATTGGAACCCTGGCCTATCCTCCTCATAGTCCTGCTGGTCTGGCATTCACTTTGTGGTGGGAACAGCTGGGCATGAAGGCTGACTCCATTCCCTGCTCACATTTTTCATCTGTGCACATCTAGGATTTCCATTATCAACTTCACTGGCGTGTGTTTGGGCAAACTGCCCAAGTGGTTGGCTTCAGGCACCAAGCACTTCCCCGGAAGACCTTGAAGAACATTCAGCATTCAAATCAGGGAGATAGAAATGCCAACTCAGTAACTACCTGCCTAGCTTATAGATGAAGACAAAAATTTTCAGTTAAAGGGCCCATGTGTCTTGTATTTCAAATATGGAACATTGGCACCCAGACATCAATAGGATTTGCTCTGGACTCCCCCAAGCCCATGCACCCTCCTTAAGCTCCTTGTTTTTATCAGCTCTGGATTCATGGTGAGCCCATTTAGTTCATCTGCCAATACAACACCAAGCCCTAATTAGCTTGTTAGAGTGGGGTGGAAGTTATTCAGGCCATTAACCAATATTTCTGGTTTTCTCCTTCAAAGGACAAAGCACACTGAACTTCCCCAACATTTTTAACTTAAATGGGGCCACGTGACTTCCTTAGTCCAATGGGATACGAGAAGAAGTGACTTGTGACTTAAAGCTCCATGAGTTGATCTGGATGCCAGAGTGACAAGAACATGGAGCCAAGACCCAGCTTGACCCTGAGGGACACACAGTGTGAGCAAGAATCAACCCTTGTCATTGTAACTTTCTGAGGGTGTGTGGTGGTTTGTGATGGCAGCTCAACCTTGCCTGGCCTGATGGATACAAGAGTGTGATAAGAAGACCCTGCCTTCAAGGTAACCAGAGTCCAGTGGGCAGAAAACTCGGTTTTCAAAAAACAGTGACCCCATTTGACCTCAGAAGATCTGTCTCAATCACTACTCTCTCCTGTAAAAAAGTGTTCATAATGTGACACATACACCATGGGGAACTGGATGGAGGAGACATAAATGTGTGGCCTCACTTCCCTAAAGAGAACAAGCCCTCTCTAAGCATTTCCTGAAAGCCCAGTCATAAGGATGCACAGCCATTTGGAAAATTCATGTTCTCTAGCCCAGTGATTAGGTCCCATTTATCCTTGAATCAGGAATTGTCCTGTGGGCAGCTGTGTAAACTCCAAGGGAAATGGATTATCAATATGCAATCTCTTAAACACACACACACACACACACACAGAGCCTCCTTCAGAACCATGGCTTCCAACTCTTTGCCATCAACACCTTCTTATTCATTTTCTCCTTCAGAATCATGTTTGGAAAGACATTTTCTCCAAAACAATTGGTATACACAGGTAATAGCTCCTTTTTTTCAATGTCATTACAAATTTTTAACCCACAATTCTTAGTCACCAACTCATTTTTATTTTACTCTGTGTCAGTGGTTGGAAAACTTAGCATACTTAGAAGCACTTTTGGGCCCCATCCCCAGAGATTCTGTCTTGTTACAACTGAGCTGGTGCCTGGGAATCTGTATTTCAGCAAAACTAACCAAGCTAATCCAGTGTTGGTAGTCAGTGAGTCACATGGAAGGAATGCTGATTTTAATGCTTTGTCAAAAAGGCATTGTATGTTCCCAGTTCCAGTGGCCAACTCTCCTAAGCCCCACTGCCAAGACAGCATCCAGATCCCCATCATCTCTCCATATCACCACCATCTAGGCTCCTAAATGGTACCTTATCTTTGGCTCCCCAACGTCAGTCCACCTCCATATCCAATGTGTTGTCCCAGCTGAAAACCTTGTGGCCAGCAATAAGCCTCTACTCAGCACTAACTAAACAAGCAGGCATGGTGCTAAGCACTTTACACTTGATACCCTTTTTGATCTCCACAAAATCTCTGTGATGCAAGGTTTATGTTTAGTCTTACCTTACAGAAAAGGAAACTAAGAAGCAGGCAATTGAAGTAGTAAGCCTTCCCTTGAAGTTCATGGAGCCCCAGACAAGAAGGGAGTATGGGCCTGGGCTAACATTTCTCTCATCTTCTTCCCTCCAACTTTTGACTTCTCAGGGAGGAGTCTGCAACCTGGTCCCAGAGCCCTTGGCAGCTTCCTGCCTGGATCCTCCTTCCTCCACACACAGAGCCTGTTCCTCTGTCTCAAACTAAGCTTTGACTCATCAATTCTAAAGCATGGCATGCTCTCTCACCCTCACTGGCCTTTTAAGCTTTAGTTTGTATGTTTTAAACATCCTCCTGTTGCTTTTTCACCTGTACAACTTCTAATTACTTAAAGCTCACATCAAAGGTTCTCCTTAAAGCTTCCCCCTAAACTCCCTGCCCCCACTCCAGAGCAGGATTTCACTCCTTTCTGTAACCACCATCACATAAAAACCACCATTATAGTGATGTGTTGATGAACTTGAGACTGTCTCCAGCCATGGAACCAGCATGGGTTCTGGAACATTCGGTGCTGAATAAAGAATCTTGCAAGAATTATGACAAACCTGATGGCTGTTTCTGAAATCCAAATATTTGCCAAGAGATAAAACCCTATCTTGCATAGGAAATACAAAGCATGTGGATCCCAAATAGAAAAAGATGTTCATCATCAGCAAAATAATTGGGATAACCCAAACCATCACCAAGAAGGCAATTGGTCAATCAAACTAAGGATGTAGGCAGGGTGAAGCAAACAGTGTTAGCCAGGTTGATGGAGTTTCAGATATGGCACCTACCTTCCAGCTCTGTGGCTCTGCGTGCCTTTCTGTCTGGGAGAAAGCTGTCCCCGAGCTCTTGCCCTGATGCCAGCCACTTCGGTTCCTCCCTGTATGCCACTGGCACCTTTCAAGCTGCTACCTTGGCGCTGGAGCTCAGATGGAGTGAGTCTGAAGAGTGGAACAGAGAAAGGAAGGGAGAGAGAGAAATATCGATGTGAGAGAGAAACATCAGTTGGTTGCTTCACATACACACCTAGACCAGGAATCAACCTGCAACCTAGGTATGTGCCCTGAGCAGGAATCAAACCTGCAACCCTGAGACTTCTGGCCAAGATGGAGGCATAGGTAGACACACTGTGCCTCCTCACACAACCAAAATAAGGACAACAATTTAGAAACAAAAAAGCAACCAGTACTGACAGAAAATTGAACTGTATGGAAGTCCGACAACCAACGGAGTTAAAGTAGATATATTCATCCAGACCAGAAGGAGGGGCGGAGTTGGGGAGCCAGGACAGAGAGGGCTAGCAGCAGGGTGGCTGGCAGACCCTGGGCACGCAAAGCGGCAGCAGGCAGAAACAGTGAGGTAGCGGACTGTGAAGGGGTGAGGCGCACAAGGCAGCTACCAGGCTGGGCAGTCCTCCATTCGCACACAGATAAACCAGGTGAAACTGGAGAGCGAGACAGACCATGCAACCCAGGGCTCCAGCTTGGGGATATAAAGCCTCAAACACCAACTGAAAACACCTGTGGGGATTGAGGCGCAGGGAGAAACTGCCAGCCTCACAGGAGAGTTCATTGGAGAGACCCACAAGGTCCCAGAACATACACAAACCCACCCATATGGAAATCAGCACAAGAAGAGCCTGATTTGCTTGGGGGTAGCGGGAGAAGTGACTGAAATCAAGCAGAGAGCAGAACAAGTGCCATTGTTCCCTCTTGGACCCCTGCCCCACATACAACATCACAACCCAGTGAAGTGAGTTGCCCCGCCTGGGTGAACACCTAAGCCTCCACCCCTCACTACATAACAAATGCGTCAAGACAAAAAAAAAAAAAAATGGCCCAAACAAAAGAACAGATCAAAGCTCCAGAGAAAAATAGAACTAAGTGACAGAGAGATAGCCAACCTATCAGAGGCACAATTCAAAACACTGGTAATCAGGATGCTCACAGAATTGGTTGATTTTGATCACAAATTAGATGAAAATATGAAGGCTATGCTAAGTGAAATACAGAAAAATGTACAGGGAACCAATAGTGATGGGAAGGAAACTGGAACTCAAATCAATGGAGTGGACCAGAAGGAAGAAAGAAACATTCAATCAGAAAAGAATGAAGAAACAAGAATTCAAAAAAATGAGGAGAGGCTTAGGAATCTCCAGGACATCTTTAAACATCCCAACATCCAAATTATAGGATACCAGAAGGAGAAGAGGAAGAGCAACAAGTGGAAAAGTTATTTGAAAAAATAATAAAGGAAACCTTCCCCATTCTGTTAAAGGAAATAGACTTTCAGGAAGTCCAAGAAGCTCAGAGAGTCCCAAAGAAGTTGGACCTGAGGAGGAACACACCAAGGCACATCACAATCACATTAGCCAAGACTAAAGATAAGAGAGAATCTTAAAAGCAGCAAAAGGGGCTAGAAAGAAGTATTCCAAGTCATGAAAGGCAAGGACCTACATCCAAGATTGCTCTATCCAGCAAAGCTATCATTTAGAATGGAAGAGCAGATAAAGTGCTTCTCAGATAAGGTCAAATGAAAGGAGTTTATCATCGCCAAGCCCTCATTTTATGAAATGTTAAAGGGACTTATCTAAGAAAAAGAAGATAAAAAAATGTACAGTAAAATGACAGCAAACTCACAATTATTAGCAACCACACCTAAAACAAAAACAAAAACAAACTATGCAAACAAATAGAACAGGAACAGAATCACAGAAATGGAGATCACGTGGAGGGTTATCAACAGGGGAGTGGGTGGAGGAGAGAGGGGGAAAAGGTACAGAGAATAAGTAGCATAGATGGTAAGTACAAAATAGACAGGGGGAGGGCAAGAATAGTATGGGAAATGTGGAAGCTAAAGAACCTATGACATGTGGACATGCACTAAAGCAGGGGAATGTGGGTGGGAGAGGGTATGCAGGGTAGAGAGGAGTGAAGGGAGGGAAATGGGACAACTGCAATAGCATAATCAATAAAATATATTAAAAAACATTTAAAAAGCATAAATAATAGGTAAAAAATAGACAAGGGGCATAAAAAAAAACCCTGCAACCCTTTGGTTACAGGACAACACTCCAACCAACTGAGTAACACCAACAAGGGCTAACTGAAATTTGCTGGGAGTAGATCCTAAGAATTCTCATGAATTCAAAACTGGTTACTGTGTGAGATAATGGTTGTGATAATTAACTTCATTACAGGAATCTTTTCACAATGTATATATTGAGTGATCACATTGTAGACTTTAAATATGTTATAATTATATTTTTCAATTATGCATTATTTCAATAAGCCTGGATAAACAAAGAAAAATGTGTTATATACATACAATGGAAGATTACTCAGTTTTACAAGGGGAAATCAATTCTGCCATTTACAACAACATGGATGGAGCTGGAAGACATTATGCTAAATTAAATAAGCCAGACACAGAAGGGCAAATAGTTCCTGATGCCACTTTTATGATGAATCTGTAATAGTCAAATGAATAAAACCAAAGAATATATAGTTGTTTCTGGAACTGGGTGGAGGAGGAAATGTGGAGGTAATAGTTAAAGGATTCAAAGTTTCAGTTAGACAAGATAGATAAGTTCTGAAGATCTATTGTGCAAAGTAAGGCCTATAGGTATCAATACCCTGTTGTACAGCTAAAAATTTGCTAAGAAGGTAAATCTTAGGTTAAGTGCTCTTATCATAAATACATAGAAAGAAAAAAATTAGAGGGCAGTAGGAAACTTCCAAAGACAATGGAAGTTTACAGCCTTGATGGTTTCACAGGTGTATACCTATTCCAAGTTCATCAAGTTGTATATTAAATATGCACAGCTTTTTGTATGTTAATCATAAGCTAATAAAGTGGTTTAAACACACACATACACAAAAACTAAGGATGTAGGATATAATGGAATACTATGAAGATGTTTAAAAAAGAATAAAGTACATTTATTCAGACATGAGAAAATGGTAAATGAAAGCAGCATATTACAGATCAGAAGAGAATGACATTTAAAACTGTACACCTAAAATATATATTAAGTATAGATATACTCATAAAATAACACTTAATGTTAAATGTACCAAAATATTAACTGTCATTCACCCCTGACAAGCAGGAGGAACATTTGTTAATGTCCTGCTTTAATGAACTGTTATATTATTTTATATTAAAATATTCATTTTTAATAAATATATGTTTTTAAAGAAAGTGGCACAAAGTTGGAAAGGTCCTGATAGGGCCAGCGGTGCTGAAAGGTTCTCAGCCTCCCATGGCGAACACTCTGAAAAGGCCACCATCTGCTGGCCTCAGCCCTCAAGGGTCTCCCAGAGCTCAGTGGCCCTGCTTTCCACTGTCTCCATGGAATGCCACATTGCCTACCACACCCCCCTTCACCTCTTTGGGAAGTCTCGAATCTGCATATATCCCAGCTCCTGTTCCCTTATTAGAAGACATGATCCCCAAAGGTATAGCTTCCGTCTCAGAAGCAATAGCAGCCTTGGCTGAGGAAGGAATACCAGAAGCACAGGCTTCAGGGCAGTAGAGGAGGAGGACAAAAATATCACTTTCTCAGAAGGAAGGAAGACAGCAATGATTTATGAAGTACTTGATTTGTCTCTAGGTCTTTTTAAATTCAACATCACATCTGACCCCTCCAAAAAACCTACAGACTAGTTATTGATAGCTCCACTTTACAGATGTGGACATTGAGGCTCAGAAAGGTTAAGCAATTTGCCAAAGGGTATTGAGCTGGGATGAAAGAGAGTGGATACTGAAACCTATTCATTCGACAAAGATTTATTAAGGTCCTTGAATGTGCTGGGCATTCCACGTGCAGGGTTAATAAACAGACAAGGTCCCTGGGCATGCAGAACTCACAGTCTGTCTAATGCCAAAATTGAAATGTGTTCCTGCAGCATAACCCAGTTAGAGGACACAGATGAACACCAATCCTAGGACATCTGCCATTCAGTGTTGAGAAAGGTGTTTCCATTCTCACCTCTGAAACAGTCTTAGAAGGAAATGCAGTCTCTTACGTGTCAGGACAGAAAATGCAGCCCTCCAAGGCAAAGGCTCTTGGAAAGTTGAGGATGAATTCTTGGTGAATATAAGGGGGAAGTTGCCTTGTCAATTAGCTTTCATACATGGTGGAGCTCAGAAACAATGAAGACACAAATCTGTCAGACTCCAGAAGGAGGACCCTCAGGAGCTGTCCATGGCAAAACCCCCAGGCCTTCACATGACCTCTCACTTAGCTCTGACTTCCTGGCTGTATCTGTCTTCAGCCTTCCCCTGCTTATACCCCTCCCCTTGACCCAAATAATTTCCTGGTGGACCAGCAATGACCATTGCCTAACCTGTCAGACAATACCCCAGGCTTCAGAGCCATGGCCCAGAGCCTTACTAGTCCCCCTCCCCTACACCCCTGCCAATCTGCCTTTTCTTGGGTGAGCATTAATTAGAAAGGTACTCTTGACTCCTCTGAAGATATGAGCAATATAATAACTACAGATTCCTCTGCAGAGAAACAATAAAAATAAATAAGATTAGGTGAAAAACAGAGGCCGAGTATATTTTCAGGCCTGAGAAGGTTCCAATCTTACAGAGAGCTAAGCTGGGGCCAGGCCTGTGCCCCCATAATCCTAGTCACCCTTCTCTGCACATGTTTTGTGTTGTTCCTGACCCTCCCACAGTGAGAAACTCAAAGCAAGAATGATAGTATAAGCCTGGTGCTGTTAAAACTTTTTAAATTATAATGTATACTAAGATAACACATTTGGATCACAACCCAATACATACAAACACATGTTTGCTGATGCATACCCAAAAAATATTTATTACTGGAACAAAGGTGTTGGAGAGCTACTCTCTACTGCTTACAATTCACTCTGATATTGTCTGATATCTGACCATGATTCATGAACCTGACCTCATGACCCAGGTGGAGCATGGCCCTCAGACTGAAAAACATTTCCTCCTGGGCAAAAACATTAACTTACTCATGGTGTGGAGCTGAGTGGGTGATTTATCTAAACCTCAATCTCTCATATGCAGAGTTTAAAATATACTGTTTATGTACCATATAATGTTGTGAGAATTAAAGGAGATAATGCATATAAAACAGCAAATGCTATGCCTGACATGATATAAGTGGTCAATAAATCTAAGCTCTCATAATTATTACTTTATTCACCAAAAGTAATCTCACTAATCTAGAGTAGCTTGAGGCCATGCATTCCCATAAGGCATGTTTATGTTCTTACAAACAGAATGATGTCATCATTATTGTCTGATACTGACCTTTCACTCAATCAAAAACTTTTAAATTCTTTTAAAGCATGGACTGGTCTTTGACCAACCCTCTCACATCCATTAAGTGAGTTCTTAGATGTATACTAGTCTGATGTCATCACAACAGTTTTGGTGCCTCATTTCATCTTGAAACACAGGCTGGTCCACCAGACGGCAGAACTCCTCACTGCATTCCATGGAAATTGTTCAAGGGAACCTACACCCTCTCCTCACCCAGAAAACTGAACAATCATAATTCCTTCCTTTCAGAAAACAACTAACCTGTAGTTTGCCAAGCACTTACAATAATTTTATAAAGACCAGAAAAAACATCATTTTCCCCTTTACAGATGAGAAAATTTCACTTAGCATAGTTCATAACACTTGCAAAAGGAACCCAGCTAATTAGAGGCACAGCTGGGTGAATAGGTACACCTCCTAAAGAACAAACTGTTCTCTTGACAACCCTGCATCTCTGCCAGGGGCTTCTGAAGTCAAGTCTAGGAGAGTCAAAGATAAGTATGTGAATGACTTACAAATGACTGGTAATCTTAGTCAAATGGGAGTGGTTCTTGGGTTGTCCAAGAACACTGTCTTATTCTGTCCAGAATAAGTACACATAGTGGCATTCATAATCAATCACCTTTCTTTGCCTTCCCAAGGGCCCAGGTATCCATTATCCTCTAGCCCATTGTAGGTGGTCCCTGACTCTCCAGTCAATACAGCTTAAAGAAATCTATATTAGACCCTTAGAGAAGAGAAAGGAAGAAAACATTTGAGATGGAGTAGAGGATGGTGTGGGATGGAGGAGGGCAAAGGTTGAAAAATTGGGACCACTGTAACAGAATAAATAAGAATAAAATAAAATTTAAAAAAACATCTGAGACTGACGATGGAAAGGCAATACCATAATTGTTAGGAGCCTGAGATGAGCTTCGGAGCAAATGCTAGATTTGATTCTTAGCTCTTGCTCCTTCCTAAGTATGTGACCCTGAGCTAGTTAGTAACTTCTCTGAGCCTTCACATCCATTTCCATAAAGAATAAATAATAGTACTATGTCAGAGACTACTATTCTTTTTTAAATTTTTACTTGTTTATTCTACTACAATTGTCCCAACTTTTCATCTTTGCCCTCCTCTGCCCAGCCCACCCCATGCTCCCATAGTCAGTCCCCACACCACACCATTGTCCATGACCATGGGTCATTCATACATGTTCTTTGACTAATCCCTTCCCCTTCTTTCTACCATTCCCTGTCATCTCCTTTCCTCTGGCAGGTGTCAGACTATTCCCTGTTTTCATGTATTTGATTCTGTTTTGCTCTTTAGTGTATTTTGTTCATTACATTCCCCTTATAAGTGAAATCATGAGGTATTTTTCTTTCACCAACTGGCTTATTGTTTATTGTTGAGAGTATTAGATGTTATAAAATATACCCAACTCTTATCTTAGGATAAGTACCCCAGAAACAGTGCCTGAGGTGGGCTTTTGAGATGGGGAGAGCTCTCCAGAGAACTGAAGTGTTGGTAACAGAATAAGAAGGAGGAGAGAAAAGCAAATATATGTTCTCGATCTAAAACTGTCTTTAGCCAGATCCCAGTGGAGCTCTGGAGTAAAAAAAAATGAACCACAGAGTTAGTCCCAAATTGAGGCAAGGGGGACAATTTGGGTTAGTCAGTTGTTGGCTACTGGCTGCCTATGTGGTAGAGGCAGTTTTAATGGCTCCTATTCAACCAGGAGAGGCGACTCCCACTTAGCCCAGTGAGGTGGCTCCTATTCAGCCAAGAAAGCAGCTGTGATCTGTTAGCAGCCAACCCCCACAGTAGCTGGAGGGTGGGGACACAGACAGTGAAGGTACCAATAACAACCACTACAAAACGGAGCCTGCAAATATGTGTCTATCTAATGGTAGTTATAATTATTTTAAATGGTCCTCACAGTTTTCAGGTTGAGCCAGTTTCACGTCCTATAGCAAAAGCCATTACACAGCTTAGGCATCTGTTTTTGGCCCCAGGACCTGAATCAGTAAAGACCCGGTCTGCGGTGATAACGTAATGGCAGAAAGAAAGTCTCCGTCCTCTGATGTGGAAACTGAATGCCTTGAATTGCCCAACACCAGAAGTCCTAGAAAACCCCAGCGGGATGTTTTGACATGTATAGTTCAGGCTTCAGACAGCTGTCTCCCACAGGAAAGACAAACTGTGTAAGAGAAAGGCAAGGTTTAGGAAGTCAAAATGACAGGACAGATCAATTTGAAAAGCTTAATGTGTAAAGCTGGGTATGCAGAGAGACAATACTGAAATGATGGTTTTTCCAAGTGAATTCCCTTTGCCCATCTGGGGCCACAAGAATTTGAGGTGGTTTCCCAGAGCCACTAGGAAAACAGCCTGTACCATCGTGCCTATCCCATCTGAGGCCCAGGCTTCAGCAGAACCAGCAGCTGTAAATACAGTGCTGCCGCAGGCAGGCATGGAGAGAAGAGCCCAGCTTCATGCCCTCCACTGTCTGTCCAATCATCTAGCATGTCTGTGCTGGTGACTCCTGCACTTAAACCCCAGTTAGAACCTTTCTGAGGAACTCCATCCTCAAATACTCAAGAGTCACTTTAACCTCTGTACTCGAATACCTCATAGGCATCTTAAAGTCTGCATGACCAGGTAGAGCTCCTGACTCCCCTCCCCCACTTATTCCTGTCACTATTTTCCTCAGTTCTGTATGGTGAAACTCAATTTTCTCAATTGCTCAGGCCAAAAACAACATCCTCATCTCCCTCATTTTCATGGATAGCATATATCTAATCTGTCAGCAGATTCTACTTGCTCTACCTTCAAAATATACCCAGAACCTAACCACAGCTTGCTGTCACCCCAGCCCAAGCCATCATCAACCCTCTCCTGGATTCCTGTAACAGCCTCTCAGGCCTCCTCTTACTGTCCTGCTCCCCCAGTCTGTTCTCAACATAACGACCACAGGCACACTTTTAAAGATAGGTCAGATCATGTCACTTCTCTGCCTGAAATATTTCAGTGGCTCCTCATCCCACTCAGAGCAAAGCTGAATTTCTCCCAGCATTCCCTAGGCCCATGTATGATCCTGCCCATTCAGTAGCTCTCCAGTTTTATCTTCTGCTACTCCCTCCCTTGCTCCCTCCACTCCAAATACCCTGAACTCCAGGCTTTCCTCTGACCATGCCAGGCATGGCTTCACAGATTTTGTCCTTGCTGTCGCCCCAGCACAGCAAGGATCTTGTGGGGTTAGCAACCTTGGATCTTCGCCAAATGCCATATCCCCCAAGAGGCATTTTCTGCCCACCCCACCCTATTTAAATTGTACCCTACCCTACTTCTAATCCCCCTTTTCTGCTTTCCTTATTCCTTAGAACTTACCATTACCTCAAATACTTTCTATTTTACCTATTTACTTTGTTATGTCTCTCCAAGTAGACCACAGGCTCCATCAAGACCTGGACATCTTTCTATTTTTGTTAACTGCTGTATCCCCAGCACCCACAACAGTGTCCAGTAAATGCTCAACACTCAGTAAATATTTCCTAAACAAATGCATGAATAAACTCACTTAAGCATTTCTTGGTAAATTGATTCCCCTTTTTAACATAAGTATATTCATTTTTAAAGAAAATGTATATCTGGACTATAAATGAACCAGCATCAACAGTCATACAGAGAAGTTATCCAGGAAAAGAAATACAATAAAGAGAAAGTGCAGATATTAAATCAAGCTGGATATTGTAAATGACCAAAGTTTCTAAACTTGTGGCATAATTTCTCTTTTCTAAAAATGGAGATCAGCAAGTGTTTAAAGACACACTAACACCAAACTTAGACTGTTTTAACTAATCAAAAGAGTCAGTAAAGAATTGAAAGATAAA
>PVIA01012240.1:0-39054 GCA_004024845.1 Tonatia bakeri
TCTTTGTTGATATTTTGTTTGGAAGATCTGTCCATTTTTGAGAGTGGGGTGTTAAAATCCCCCACTATAATTGTGTTGCTGTCAATATCTTTCTTGAAGTCCTCTAGGATTTTCTTTATGTATTTGGGTGCACCTATGTTGGGTGCATATATATTTACAATATTGATGTCTTCTTGGTGGATTCTTCCCTTGAGTATTACGAAGTGACCTTCTGGGTCTCTCTTTATGGCCCTTTTTTGGAAGTCTATTTTGTCTGAAATGAGTATTGCTACCCCGGCTTTTTTTTCCTGTCCATTTGCTTGGAAAATTTGTTTCCAGCCCTTCAGTTTCAGCCTGTGCAGGTCTTTTATCCTGAGGTGGGTCTCTTGTAGGCAGCATATGTGTGGGTCATGTTTTCTTATCCATTCAGCTATTCTATGTCTTTTGATTGGAGCATTTAATCCATTTACATTTAAGGTTATTATTGATAGGTACTTATTCATTGCCATTTATGTATGTGTGTTCCTCTCTCTCTTTCTCTTTTCCTTCCTTTCCTTAAATCAGACCCTTTAGTATCTCCTGCAGAGCTGGTTTAGTGGAGGTATATTCTTTTAGACTTCTTTTGTCTGGGAAGCTTCTTATTTCGCCTTCTATCTTGATTGAGAGCCTTGCTGGGTAAAGCAGCCTTGGCTGCAGGCCTCTGGTTCTCATTACTTGGAATATTTCTTGCCATTCCCCTTGTATGTTACTTCCTGTTTCTCCCTTGCTGCCCTTAATATTCTCTCTTTGTCTTGAAATTTTGCCATTTTAATTATGATGTGTCTTGAGGTGGGCTTCTTTGCGTTCCTCTTGATTGGAACTCTTTGTGTTTCCTGGATTTGTGTGACTTTTTCTCTCATCAAATTGGGGAAGTTTTCCTTTATTACTTTTTCAAGTAGGTTTTCTATCCCTTGCTCATCTTCTTCTCCTTCTGGTATCCCTATTATACGGATATTATTACGTTTCATATTGTCTTGCATATCTGCTAATCCCTCTTCATTTTTTCTGAGCCTCTTTTCCTTTTCTTGTTCTTTCTGGATGTTTTTTTCTACTTTGTCCTCCAATTCGCTAATCCGATCTTCTGCTTCATCAATCCTGCTTTTCATTCCTTCTACTGTGTTCTTCAGTTCAGAAATTGTATTCTTCATTTCCTCTTGGCCTTTGTTGATAGTTTCTATTTCCTTTTTCATATTGATATAGTTTGCAGTGAGCTCAGTGTAGCTTTCCTCTAGTTTCTGGAAGCTCATTGTGAGCTCGTTGAACTTCCTGATAATCATTGTTTTGAACTCAATATCTGATAGTTGAGTTGCCTCTATTTCATTTAGCATTCCTTCTGAGGCTTCCTCCTTTCCCTTCATTTGCGGATTGTTTCTTTGTCTTCTCATTGTTCCTGAGACTCTTCTTGTTAACCTCCATTTCTTAACTTGATCTGTTCTGGTTCCTTGTGTTTATGGTGTGAACTTCTGTGGTAGAATACCTGTGAGATTCAGTGGTGTAGTCTCTTTTGGGTATCCTGGTGTTCACAGCTTCCCCCGTCCGTTTATTCAATGTCTGGATAACTTTTGATGTCCTATTTTCATAAATGTTGCAATATCGGTGGTCTCCTGCTCTGTTTCTCCTCAGATCAGCCAAATTCTCCCCTGTGCACTGGAGAAGGGGATCATGATTCCTCCTACAAGGCCTCCATGGCTTTGATAAGTTTTGAAACCAGGAAGTGTTTTATTTTCTTTTTTTAAAAGCATATTTTATTGATTATGCTATTATAGTTGTCCCAATTTTCCCCATTTGTCCCTCTTTCCTTCCAGCAATCCCTCCCATAGTTCATGCCCATGGGTCATGCATATAAGTTCTTTGGCTTCTCCATTTCCTATACTATTCTTAAGTCCCCCTGACTATTCTGTAACCACCTATTTGTACTTCTTAATCCCTCCATCTTTTCCTCCATTCTTCACCTTCCCTTTCCTAACTGGTAACCATCCAAATGACTTCCATATCTAAGATTCTGTTCCAATTTTGCTTGTTTGATCAGTTTGTTTTTTAGGTTCAATTATTGATAGTTCTGAATGTATTGCCATCTTAATGTTCATCATTTTGAACTTCTTTTTCTTACATAAGTCCCTTTAGCATTTCATGTAACAATGGCTTGCTGACGGTGAACTCCTCCTTTAGCTTTACCTGTCTGGGAAGCCCTTCCTCTCTAAATGATAGCTTTTCTGGATAGAGTAATCTAAGCTGTAGGTCCTTGCTTTTCATCACTTTTAATACTTCTTGTCAGTCCCTTCTAGCCTGCAAAGTTTCTTTTGAGAAATAAGCTAATAATATTACAGGAACTCCTTTGTAGGTAACTCTGTGCTTTTCTCTTGCTGCTTTTAAGATTCTCTCTTTATCTTTAACCTTTGGCATTTTAATTCTGATGTGTCTTGGTGTGGTCCTCCTTGTGTCCATCTTGTTCGGGATTCTTTGTTCTTCCTGGACTTGTATGTCTGTTTCCTTCACCAAATTAGGGCCATTTTCTTTTATTATATTTTCAAATAGGTTTCCAACTTCTTGTTCTTCTCTTCTTCTGGCACCCCCATGAGGTGAATGTTGGTTCTCTTAAGGTTGTCTCAGAGGCTTCTTAGCCTATTCCTCCTTTTTTAAATTCTTTTTCTTCTTGCTGTTCTGATTGAATTTTTTTCTTCCTTGTGTTACAAATCATTGATTTGATCCTTAGCTTCATCCTCTCCACTGTTGATTCCCTGCAAATTCTTCTTTATTTCACTTAATATATCTTTTATTTCTGCCTGGGTCTTTTTTTTTTATGCTGTTGAAGTACCCAGTGAGTTCCTTGAGCATCTCAATAACCAGTATATTGAGCTCTGCACCCAACAGACTGTTTATCTCTATTTTGTTCAGTTCTTTTTCTGGAGTTTTGTTCAGTTCTTCCATTTGGGCCATATTTCTTTGTATCCTCATTTTGGCAGGCTCCCTGTGCTTGTTTCTATGCATTAGACTGAGCTGCTTTGACTCCCTGTTTTAGTAGCATGGCCTAATGTGGAAAATCACACCTGTAAGTTAGATGGGGCAGAGCCTCAGGTAATCGGCTGGGTGGGGCAACCTGTTTGAACCAGGTTGATGGAGTCTCAGACATGTTGTCACTGCTCTGTTGTTCTGTGTGAGGGAGGGCTCAGAAAAGGAACAGTAGCCACTGCCTGGCCTCTGGAGTTTTGTCTGGAAGGTAGCTGTCTTCTGGCATTTGTCCTGATGCCAGACACTTCCATTTCTCCCTGTGTGCCACTGGTGCTATTCAAGCTGCTGCCCAAGTACTGGAACCCAGAGGGAGTGTGTCTGAGTAAGTCCTATCTGTTAAGGACCCTTTAAGAAGAGACTCCTGAGAATCCTGCACTTTCTTCCACTGCCCCAACCCCCACTAGTTTTTACAGCCAGAAGTTATGGGAACTTGTCTTCCTGGCATTGGAACCCTGGACTGTGGGGCCTTGTGTGGGGCTGGGATCCCTTGCTCCCAAGATATCCCTCCTGATTTTTATCTACCACATGTAGGTGTCGAACCCCCCAGTCCACGTGTCCGTGCCTCCACCCCTCCCACATGGCTAAATGAATGTGACTTCTTAATTCCTTAGCTGTCGGACTTCCATACAGCTTGATTTTCTGACAATTCTGGGTGATAGTTATTTTACAGTTTAGTTGTAATTTTTGCTGTGGTTGTGTGAGGAAGAGAGCCGTGTTTACCTGTGCCTCCACCTGGTAAGGTTGACTGGAAGGCAGGGACGGTTTTCTAATGTTGTTCTCTTTAAAAACTGTTTTAGTTATTCTGGGTTCTTTGCATTTCCATATTAGTTTTAGAATCAGCTTGTGCATATCTGCACACACATTCATTTTTATATTAAGATAAATTGATAAATCAGTAACTTTGAAATCTGATCCATGTAATTTAAAGGAGTGGGCCAAGATGCTCTGTTTTCTCTCCGAGGATAATTCCATACAAGCAACAGTACGTTCCACCTGCCAATGCAAAAGACAAATGAAAAAAATCATGGGAATAAGTCTGACATCCATTAAGTAATTTCAGTTCTTGAATACTATAACTTATATCATCTCTCTCTCTCTCCTGACTATTAAAAAGTAGCATGTTCCACATTCATTACTTGATGTGATTATTGGTGACAAAATAAATGATATTTTCACTTTCTTCTGGAGTGGGGCCTCCACATGTCCTCTTCAAATCATTTTGTTTGGTTACCTATCAGGCTTTACAAAGACTGAAGCTGTTTGAGGTGATGGGGGCTGGAGAAATGAACAAAGTTGGTTTCTGCCTTTGGGAAGCTTGGGGCAACAATCAGAGTAAGCACAGCACAGCCAACAGGAAGAAGTGGGAGTCAGCCTGTCTTGCCCTTTGGCCAGCGGCACATTTTTTACCCAAGTATCAAATGTGCATTCCTTCCTTGTTCTCATTGACTGGGCCATTTCTAGTCATTCTTATGTGGTTGACTTTTTCTTTTAAAATTCATTTACTTATTTTTATTTTTCAATTACATTTGACTTAAAAAAAAAAAAAAAGGCCAGACTGGTAGTAGGGAGTAGCTGGGAAGGTTTGTGCTCCTTCAGAAAAACAGGGGAAGCAGAAGGCCCACTGCTAACTGCAGCCTGCTCCTCCCTGCTCAGCCATTTGGTTTTCTGGGAAGGTTTCTGAACCCCCAGGCAACCTGAAGTGATTTGTGAGACAGCAGGTATTGTTAACAGCCACTTGCTTAGAAAAATCCCAAATTAGCAACTGGGAGGGCTCCTCACCTTCGCTTGTCACTGGCTTTGAGAATTCTTGAAAGGAATGGAGCTGAACACTCTCCGAAACTGAAGAAATGGGGCTGCACTTTATAATAGGCTTTCTTTTGTCTTTCTGACTCAATAATCAGATCCCTGGGAAAGAATATGACACTGAGGCTATGGACTGAGAAGTTAAGTGTCCCTCCTGCTCCGAACTGCACCCTCAGTTGATGTGTGGACTGGGAAAAAAAGGTGGTCCTTGAATTTGAATGGAAGACATTATGTCCTATGTGATGAACATTGTAGTCTCTTATGCCACTGTGAATAAGCAAGCTTTCAAAGGAACATTGAAAATACGCCAATTATAGAATATGCCAAAATCTATTTAACAATATTCATTATGATGAAGCACTTTAGTAGGAAAGAAAAAACAATTTTTTTCAAAATAAAGATGGTCTGGGTATAGGTGTTGATTATTCTCGAGATTCTCAAATGAATGAGGCAGAACCTGGCACCATCCCCTGGCCGGCCCAGTTTAAAATCAGCATGAGTGCCGTGTGATCTGACCAACAGGATTGATCCAGGTCAGGTATTAAGGGCTAAAATGGATTAAACAAAAGACATTCCCCTTGGAACAAGAAGGAGAAACTTCAAAGGTGGGATTTGCTCTTGTTATGACAGAGAGAGTGGATCTGCAGACCGCCCTGAGGAACACCCCTCTGTGACTTTCAATTTGCTGTGTCTGCACGGGAAGCTTTTTCAGCCTTCCTCTCCTCTTGTTCCCCCCTGGCTCCCGGAGTCTTCCCTCAGGGTGAGACTTCAGGTTAAGAGGGTCCCATTGAGAATGATTTCTTTGTTTATTTGTTTTTAAAGGCCACCACAGGCCCTGGTCAAATGACACTCCCATCCAGGCCCCTTCTAGCTTCCCAGGCTCAGACTGCCCAGGGACAACGTAAGGTAAAGCAGAGAGTGTTGTGTAGATCCCTCCAGCAGAGCAGACAGGCCGAACTCTCCATTCTCATGCTTGCGTTTGGAAGGAAAATCCCAAGAGAGAAATGCAAACAAGAGGCAGGGTATTCTAATGGGTTAAAGAGACCTCCATTCCAGCAAAGTAATTACCATACCCCAGTGCATAAATTTATGGACATGGATTCGCCATATTGGGCTTTTTTCTTAATACCCTCATGCAATGTTATAATAACTTATTAGAGTAGTATATATGCAAACATAACTTATCTCCTGGGAGTTCAAAGCATTTTGTAGTTTTTCTTAAGATATAGATACATACATATATTTACATACATATATGTAATCAATGTATTTATAAATTATTGTACTGGAATTACCCCTAAATGCCTAATTTCTCTAGGATGGAAATAGAAATAGTATTGTATACACGGTGCAGCACAGTTTCCCAAGCCGGATGCTGTCCGAACCCAGATGCTGACTTGGGTTGTGTTTACAGCAGCTCTAAACACGGGCAAGTGCAAAGCTTGATGAACCCCGTGTGTGGCCGTTCTTATTCAACTATAAAACCAACGTGAATGCAGTCATTACAAATTGCAAAACCAATAAAATTCAAATTAACAACACTAAATTAATACGACAATGTTTTCATGAGATTGAATTACCATTTATTTACCCAGGACTGGGGTGCTGTCTGCCCATCCCGCATTCTTTCATGTTAGACAGGCCAATGCAAATACCTGAACTCCTGGAAAGCATTTTCCAAACCAAATACCAGGACATCATTTGATCCTTATATTTTTATTATTTTTTGAATAACTGTTATCTTAGTGATCTTTTCAACTGTAACATATGCCCTGTTTCATTTTTCTGATAATGTGGTAAAAACCCAATGTGTGTTCCCTACTCACTAGCCTAAAGCAGGGAAAGCACTTTGGGGCTCCAGTGATAGTACGAATAAATGCAGATTTTGGAGCTGAGATTTCATGACAGGACTCCATTATATGCTGTCATCCAGATGATCCAGAATATGACTATATTACATTCTTAAAAACCTGCCTTCTATATAAAGTCAAGAACTTTTTATAGAGAATATAATGGCCCCTAAGAATATGTCTTTGGTCCTCAATTTAAAGATTCTAAATAAATTTTACAGGCTAAGCAATGTCTTCAGCCCAAGAATTTATTCTCTTGCTACAGAATTGAGCATCTGAGCTAAATAACAAAGATATTCCTCTTTTATTATGAGCCAAGAACACAGTTCCTAATCACATAACTAGTCCTCGTTCTAGCCCATTAGTCCTCTCCAGCTAACAAAGGGAAGGCCAGCTGACTCCCCTTAAGGAGCTTCTAATGTACCTGAGACAAGACACAAATGTGAAAATCTGAATATGGGAAAGTATTCAAGGTTTGCTTACAAAGCATTGATATTTCTCTGTCAACATATGACGTTTAACTTAGGTTTTGGAAACATGGTCATTCACATTTGAATAATTCATAAAACTTCAAATCATATGTGAGCTGTGCACCAAAATCAATGTGGTATGTGGAGAATTCCACTGGCTGTTGCCAAGGAAGAGACTTAATAGCATTCAGATTTTGACTTTCTGAAAAAACACCTGTGTCATTAGAATGATCTTGAAAGTTGTGAGCAAAACTGTCAAACGAAGCCATGAAAAATAGCCACAGCTGAAATGGGTATTATTTTATACTCCCCAAAAACTTGTGTGGTCATAAGAGATAAGAAGTATAGGAAAGGAAAACTGACTTCTGGTAAGTTCAAAGGTCATTAGAAGAAGAAGAAGAAAATAAAATTCCATATAATAAAGAACCAGCACTATATAAAGTATAATCTAGTGATTTTCTTGGGCGGGGGGCAGGGGATGTTTAGATTCTGTGATTACAGAAGAATTAGGTAATGTTTAAGTTGAACCCAGGGCAATGGCCTATCTGGTTTACCTATTTGGAAAGGCTTAAATACCACAGCAATGTCATGTAGCAGGGGCAGCGCACTCCATCAAGACTGCTGACAAGAATCCAGTCTCTGTCCTGCCGGGACCATTGGTCACTAAGTAATCTCAATCTGCAACACGGTTTGAGATACTCAAGTGTTTCAGCTCTGGAAAGGTGCAATACATACATCTTACTAAGAGACTCAAACTTGTAGTTTCACTATAGTTGAGTGGAAAGGAATCTGCGTACCGACATATATTAAACTTGTGATATTTAAGACAGTCTGTCCTGTTAGGGTAATTGATTAGTTTTGTAATTTCAGTGTTAAAATGTATGATTTAGTAATTGATTTAGATTTATGATTTTAACTTGAATTTTAATTAAGGTTATAAATAGCATTAGGCTGTCTAACAGGGCTTAAGGATCACTACATATAAATTTCAGTTTTTAATGTATAAGAATAATTTGAGTACTTGCGACATTTGGTAACCAGTGATTAAAAGACTTTAAGAGGAAGTCAAGTATATAAATTAAATGTAATTGAAGATATTCTGAGATACTTAATTAGGTTTATAAATTAAACCAGTGTATTCAAAGGTCACCTTAAAAAGTGACTGTTCAAATTTGCTAGCCTAATAAGTAGAACAATAAAAATTGCAAGCTAAACCTAAAAGTATTTGAGAGAGCTAGGTTTAATTCATAATTTGTCAGCATATCCAATATTATTGTTTTAAACTAAAGTTATTTTCTACACTTAAAAAAATCTTCAAAAGCAACAAGAAACTCACTATAAAGTAAGAATGCTTTTTTTACTGTATCATTTCAAGTGAAAATATATGAACACTTGCTACCTTTATCATTTCTACAATTGTAATATAAACCATGTCTCTCTCCCCCGAGGTACTCGTGAAGTAGCAGTGTTCTTGGTCTTTGTGGAGATGCAAAGACACCGCCTGTTGGAGGTGAGGCAGAGGAGGCCCCCCCACCATCGCCACCACCAGTGTGGTCTCACTGGAGTCACCGCGGAAATGTAGGCCTTGTCTTGCCAAAGCCGAGACAGTCACCTGGAGATGGGACAACTCAGCTCTGGATGGATGCTGTGATCATAGAGTCGTGCGAAGTCTGCAGCCCAGCTCACAGGAACGAGATCTCACAGGCGATGCAGCCCCACCTCCCTTCCTCCATCATTCACAGCCCCCTCCCAGCTTGCCCTCACTCCAGTTCCGCTACGACCCACCTCTCACTGTGAGCAGCAGGCACACCACTCTCACGGCGCTCCCTCAAAAACTGAAGAATCTGCTTGGTCAGTGACTGTGGCTGTGGACTGAACTGTGTTACCCCAGAGTTCTGGTGTTGAAGCCCCACCCCTCAAAGTGACGGTGTTTGGAGATGGGACCTTCGGGAGAGGATCAGGGTTTGATGAAGTCTCGAGGGCGGGGCCTTCTTGATGGGATTAGTGCCCTAAAAAGAGACACAAAGGAGCTAGCCTGAGCAGACTAGGACACATATCTGAGGCATAAGTCTTCTGATTAACAAAGACCGAAAAACAAGATATCAATTGCATTGAAGGTTGGTTGAGCTAGCAATTTCAGTAATGACTAAAGGACTCACAGATAATGAAGACATACACACTTTTTTCTACAATGTCTCATTTAATAGCTCATTTCTAAACCTACTCCAGGATTGAACTTCATCTAACAGAGTTTAGCAGTAGAGAGGGGATCTTCTCCAGGTTAAGCAAGAGAGAAACCTCGTAGTTGCTGATGGAATTATGTGCAAAATAGCAATAATGACCCCAATTTTTCATCCCTCCCTGTGCCCATGCCCTTGGTCATGTACCTTTGCCTTTCACATGGGCAGGATAATCTGTATGTTAATACCCTGTACCTTGACACTGAACTCAGCCATGGGGCTTGCTGCAGCCAATGCAATGTTAGTAGACAGGACACAGCAGACTTGGAATGGGCCTGCACATTGGTTTGCTCTTCCTTGCCCTTCTTCCAGCACCACGGGGGTGTGCTGAGGTTAGCTGACTCACTCTGCCCTGGTCACACCAGCCTCGGTCAACCTGTAGCCAGTCTACTCCAGACACGTGAGAAAGCCCAACCAAAGCCAGCGAAGGGACTTAGCAGATCCCCAGATGGCCACAGATGTGTGACCTCACACACAAACTGCCACAGACCGCAAACGTGAGCAACATATGCTCTGCCTAGCCACTCCCACTGGGAGAAGCGATGGGTGGTGTTTCTTTGTACACCCGACTGAAAAGCTTTCAGGGAGTTGAACTGGTAGAAGTTTAAACAACTATGAGAACATACGGGCTCTGACCTGCAAAAGGGCTTCAAGGTCTGTTTATCAAACCAAACGATGATGGCCTTCAAATCCTACACAGAGTTATTTTCTGAGTTACTTGAAGGTACCCCTGGCTTGAAGATATTCCTGTTTCAGTTCTGCCTAAAATCATCTTCAACATGAGGTCATGATCATGCTGTGAGGAACACAGCCACTTTATCACCCTTGTATTTTGGCAAGCATATGTGTCCTCAGATCATTAGTATAGAGTCTATGAGTGACAGTTATGTGTCCTTCAGGGACTGGCAGAGGGACTCATCCCAACAATGTTTTACATCGAGAAATAGTTCTCCATGATCTAAATTGGACCTAACCAACCCCAAAGAACACTCTTCTCCTGCCCCGTGGACGAGAGAGAAGAACGCCTGATATATCTCTCTCATCTCTAATTCCTCCGACTTGGATCCCAGTAATGAAATAAGGAAGAAGCTCCCTGAATCATTTTTAATCAGAGCTTTTTCTCCGAGGAAAAGTCCCTGAGGAGTTAAAGTCTTGTCACTAAGTAATTAGATCTCCATTGCTTAGCAAGAATTCTACACCAAAGGCAGGGTAATTCTATTAGAAAATGAAACCACAATATTGTACAGTTCTGAGGCTACTAAATCTGTATTTAATTATCCAGGTAATGTAATTATGCAATCAATTCTAATCTGATACCAAGAGGGAAAGTTCTTGGTGTTGTTTTATTTTTTGCAAGGTTTTGTGAAAGGGCCATGCAATTAATATGACACACTTAATTACTGAAATGTAAAGATATCTTTGCAAGAATATTTCACCATCTAAGCATGTACACTGTATTAGCTGCTTAGATCTTTGTCATTACTAATGCATTTGTGGCTTCTTATCTTATAATGACCTATGGTAATAATTAGCCCCATGATGGAACAAAGACATTAACACTGTATTGCAAAGGATGGATCAATTCTGCACATGGTTCCATAGAACAGAGAAGCAATAAGGATTCAGAAAATAATTTAGATTCCCTTAAATGCTCATAAGAAATGTTTTAAAAATCTATGCAGATAACGAAAATCTACCTGAAGCACACATTTTCAAATCTGTGTCTTTTTAGAAAAAAAAATTAAACATCTATAATTAAGATTAATTTTTCTGGGGGCTAGGGGGTTAGGGGATCAAGAAAAAAGGAAAAAACTCATGGACATGGACAACAGTGTGGTGATTGTGGGAGGAGGGGTGGGAAGAGGTGGCAGAGGGTATAAGGGGGATAAATGGTGATGGTAAACACACAATAAAAAATTTAAAAAAGATTAATTGTATAGTATTGTAAGATTAATATGTAATTAATTATATAGAAAATTAAATGAATTTATATGTGCAACCAAAATAAGATTCTTCTCTTGTAGCTTATAATCCCTTATATATACAGACTTCAAAAAGTTCCTTAAAACAGTAGACTTGATTCTTAAAGCTAATATTTGCTCTGTTTTACCACGATACTTACATAGTCTTCTTGTTTTCTCAGGCACACCTCAACTACATAAACAAGACTCCCTATATGCTTTATTTCACTTGATTTGTTTTTTTAAGATTTCAGGTGTTGATACTCTAGCCCCCTGGGAAAGAAAGAGTGTGGTAGCTTCAAGAAACAGGTAGTGCAGACAAGAACTTATGAGCCAGTATGTTCACCTCTTGGTAAGCCTTCCTGCCTTGAACTGTAAAACTTTCCAAAGTATTCCATTATCACTTTGGAATTAAGTGGGGCAACTAAACCGGAGGTTCACTTCAAGTCAGTCATTCTTCTGCGTTGTTTCTCCTCACTTGTTTATCCCTTCGGCCAATAGCTGCGCGAACGATTTTTCCCCAGCATGGGTAGAAGCTTGATGTGTGGCTGTCATTTAACATTGTTTGAAATCCTGTTCCTGGAGGAAGAGTATTCAAGATAAGTGAGCTGGAAGTGCAGAGGGAGCTCGACATCTGCTGCTGGGAAAGCCCAGGGATGGAGCGACCCAGCGGCTGAGTCGAGACCAGGGAGCATCTTCTTTACCGCGAGGAGAGGAAGTTGCTGGCATAGTGGTTGGGAGTGAGCTAGTTTTATGTTGCTGTGAAACAAATGACCGCAAACTTGGTGGTTTAAAGCAACACAAATTTATTATCTCCTAGTTTCTATAGGTCAGGATGCCCCAGGCTGAAATCAAAGTGTCAGCTGAAGCCACAGTTCTCACTTGGGGCCCAAGGCCCTTTTGTGGACAAAATCCTTTCTTTGTGGTTGTAGGACTGAGCTCTTTGTTCTTCTGATTCCCTGTGAGCTGCTGGCTGGGGACCACTCTCCGCTCCTAGAGGCTGCTGCAGTTCTTTGCCTTGTGGCCCCAACAGGCAGTACATAATCGGGATGTTTTCCTTCTTCCAGACCATCTGGAGTGCCTCTCTCAGTTTTCTCTGGCTGGTCACAGGAGAGGAAGACAATCTGCTGTTACAGGGCTTGTGTGATTAGATCATGCCTACTTACATAATCTCCCTATCTCAAGGTCAACTGCTGTGGAACTTTAATTACATCTGCAGAAACCCTTCAGAATAATACCTACATTAGTGTTGGGCTGAATGGCTGGGAGAAGGGGTGTGTGCACCATGAGCTGGGAAACTGGGTGACCATGTCAGAGCTCCGCCCACTCTAGGGGACCTGTCACGGCCTCAGTCTTTTCTTCGTTATGGCACCTGAAAGCTTTCCTGTGAGAAGGCCATTTCTTTGGACTTAAACTTTATATTTACATGACTATCTTATAAAATAAAACCACCGACTACCTCTGCTTCAGTCATACCATTTTCGAGCACCTGTCATTTAGCCCGGCACTGTATACTATCTTATTGAATATCGTCTGTCACCCTGTGAGAACAGTGTTATTATCTGCACTTTATAAATGGGGAAACTGGGGATTAGTGAGATTTTTTAAAAATTGCAGTCACACCACTGTTTACAGATGGGGTTTGATGCTCAAATTCATGGCTGTCTGACACCAAATATTCTCACCATACTGCTCTACCTCTCTGTATCAGCCAGAGTTCTAATGAAAGACAAATAGATCATTCAAAGAGGTGTAACAAAAAAGAGCTTAATTAAGGGACTCTTCAGAGGTATGTGTAGGGTTAACAGAATTGACATGAGGAGGCAGCACCTGGAGACTAGGAGTAGCACGAAGCCATGGCTACCTGTAGGCCTGTGGGACAGCAAGCAAAAACAGAAAACATAACCTAGAGAGAGCTCTAGCCATGGAGGAACCAGGGCATTGACAAAACCTGGCCCTTCATGGAGAGGAGGTGATGTTGGAGACTGTCCAACATCCGACCCTTGACACAGTCGGGACAGATGAGATGCATCTGCACGGCAGAAGCGGCTGTGGCCGGATCTCCTGTCCATCTCTTCCCGTATGCCTGTCCCTATTAGCATCAGGTGGTGAAATTTTTGGACACCTGTGCTTTATAACAAAATACACGATGCCTCTGATTCTGCGTGGAATGATTTGCTGACCACTAACTAGAAGCCCCTAATACCCCTAATGCTGCCCACTCCCCCCGCCTGGAAAGTAAAGGACAGAATTAAACTATGGGCAGACTAGCTGCCAAACATTGAAGGAAGCCATTGCTGGGAATGTCTAAGGAGTCACCATTCAAAAGCTCAAGATTTCTTAGAACCACTGCCTTTCCATGCCCTGGGCAGGAGCGGTTGTTGTTGGGACCAGGTGGAGAGAGGAGGAAGGAGTTTTAATTAAAATATAATAATCCCAGTACATAGAAACATAATATAGCCCCCCCCCAGATATGTAGTTAATAGAGCAAGGTAAAGAATCATTTATCTAATTTCTATAAACAATAACTAGTTTTTAAAGTACTCCTCGTACCCCTTTAATTTAGATCAATCTATAGAAATTTAGATATTTAATTATTAATCAGCATGTGAAAGTTTGTGCTCATATAGCTTCATTGGTTATCTGATTAATGGCCCTCTTGGTCAAAATAACCTTTGTTTAATATGGTTACTTTGTGGGACTTTCTGTAAATTTCAGTTTCTTTGTTTAATATGACTGATCTGTAAAACCTTCTGTACTTTTTGAAATTATTTCTATGGTAACCATTTCTGTGTTAATAATCATACTATGTATTGAATATTGTATAACCTCCCCTATAAAAATAAAGATTGATTTTACTCGGGGAGTCAGTCAGGTCTAGAGAGCCTGGCCGTCCTCCGGCCCCCCACCTGGTGTCTCGCTCCTTAGCCGTGCATCCTTCGGGGACCCTGAGACCCCGCCGAGGCTGGACCCCGGCAAGGTGAAATAAATAACACACTTCTGTTTTCTACCTCCGATCTCCTGCTATTGATTTCCATTGGACGAACCCACCTGGAAGCCAGAAGGTGAGACAGCCCAAGTGACACAACCCACGGGGTGCACATCCCAGGGAACTGAGCAGGGCAGTGTGGGGTGAAGGGTGGGTCTGGGAAGGGAAAGGAGAATGGCCAGAACAATCCCTAAAAATGCAAATACCTCTGCATGAGCAACACATGGCAAGCTTCTTGAGGCTGAAGTCTCTGTCTTACAAGTTTTGCCGTAATTCACAGCGATGAATACTCGAGTAATATTTATCAGTAGTTACCATCTTGACAAGTGCTCGAGTCCCCCTAGTGTCTATCTGTGTGTCCAGACTTCCGCTTCTTAAAAGGACACCAGTGAGATCGGATCAGGACCCACCTTAAGGGCTTCAATTTAACTTAGTCATTTCTTTAAAGGCTCTATCTCCAAATATAAATCACATCCTGAGGGCTTCAACATATGACTTTTAGGAGGACACAGTTCCATCCATAACAACAGTGTTGACTTATGAGACTGATTTCCAACTAGCTAAAATGAAATGGAAAAGGGTAAGTAGGAATTGGAGGCGGCAGGGGAGGAAAAGTTTTTTTCTTTTTGCCCAAGAGAACACTTAGGACATACACATTGCTCTGGTGGACTCTCCCTGCCCACTGGCAGTCTTCAAGAGTGGGTGGGATAGGGGATGAGGGACCATTCACGGAGAAGGCCCGTAACAGGAAGGGGATGCTTATTTTATAATTTTGCCAAGTGATGTACTACCTTGACCCCACAGTAATGCAGAGCAATAATTTAAACTAGGTTTCCTAAAACAAGAATGCCTTCAGACCTAAGATGAGCTCAGCAATCATTCATACCAGATTATGAAACCCACTTGTGATAATAAGTACCCCATCAGTGGTTCTCATCCCTGGTTATGCACCAGGCTCTACTGTAAAACTTTTCAAAATAAACGTAGACTTGGGTTCTGTCCCTAGAGATTGTAAAGAAGTCGGGGGGTCCTAAATATTTTTTAAGTTTTAGAGATGATTCTTTTGTCTAGCCAGAGAGAGAAACATTGGCAAGTCTTCATATAGCCGAGTTGCCTATATGTGTGCAATTTAACACATGAAAGTCAACTAAGACCTCAGAGAGAAATCATTCAAAAAGTCCAGATATTTTCCCATACCATGCCACTCGATGCACACGTGCCTGGAGCATGTGGGAGACGGGAGCAGGAATCCACACTGCTGTGACTGCTGCCCCCCTCTCCGAGTGTGTGCACATCCCCACCCCAAGTACAACAGGCTGGTGTTTCGAACATGTATTTTTGTACATCGTGGCTCCTAAACCAAACCAACAACATCCTGTGCTCAACCAAAGGAATAGCAATTCCTGTTCCAATCCTAATGGAGAGGCTGGCTTATTCAGAAATGAGTATGTTGTAATCTATAGACTTTAGAGCCTAATCCCTTGTAAGAGATGATTCCCCTAAAGTAATTGCACGTATCCTGTGAATTGAATTGAATTGAGTATTCTTCACCATTCTGTTCCTTCAACATTACATCAGTATTCAATGAGTGCCTACCACGTATCAGGACTACACGAGCAAGTGTGCCACTTCTAAAGGACAGAAGTCCATCTGGGCCCAGGCAGGCTAGCTTTGTGTCCTGTGTCCCCCTTCTCCCTGTCTGGTGCCTCCCCTAGTAACGCTTCCCTTGTGGGATCTACTGACCCACACTTCCAAATCCTGCTTGATCGCCGTCACTGGCAGAAGTATGAATCACTTCCTTGCCTCTCTTGGGAGTATTTGCCTCCTGCCTGCCAGGCAGGAGGGTAGGCTAGCCCAGGTCCAGGAAGCTTCCCCATGACTCCTCCAATCCAATGGGATGTGCAGCTGCCCACCTGGCTTGTACATAGGTCTCAGCCTGCTAAAGCAAGTCTTTGGTGTTCCTAAAAAAGGAAAGCCAAAGTAAACTCAAAGAGAGACAAACAACCTAAACAGTGTCTTGCCTGAGCAGCAGGGAGGAGGAAGCAGGCCTCACCTCTCCTCCTCTGAGAAGGCCATAGTGCTTTCAGGCCTCAGAGAATGCCCCAATTTATACAATTCACTACTACTGCAGCAGTAAGCCTGAATGGCATTTGGGGGCAGATAAAGTCTCTCCATGTCACACAGCAGAGGGCTGTGCAGCCAGATCTTGTTTAGAATTACATTTAAAACCTGGAAATCAAACGATACGTCCAGATAACTTCTGTGGTAAACCCCTAACCAGTTATGCTCCAGGTTAAGCCTCTGCAATTCTAAACAACGTGCCTTTCTTCTCTCCAGGCCAATACTCGGACCTTCCTGCAGGCGATATCAAATAGCAAGAGGCAGAATGTGCCCTCTGTGTGAGCATTAAAGGATAAACGGCCCAGAGGCCGGGCCTGTCCACCGAAGAAAATCTCCGTCTTCGATACGATATGTCTCCTCAACACACACATCAAATTGGCTCATTCCTCTTGGTTTCTTGAGTTATTTTCTAATCTCTAAAAATTAAGAACAAAACAGAACTACATAAACCTAAAAACATGTCCCCATTCCACAAAAACAGAACTCCTGGTGTCCTGACTTTGTTTTGCTCTGTGTCTCGCCCTTGGACAGATCTGCCCTGGTCATCGGACGGGGTGCCCTAGCAGTGCCGAGTTTCACAGGACCTCACAGTGCCTACGCACTCGGAAAACTGACAAGCCCTCTTGGTGGCTCTTTGGGGCAAGAAAGTAATCCAATGCTGACAACAGAAATAGAAAAAGGACAAGATTTGTTATTTAACCCTCATTTTACCACTGAGAAAATTAAGGTCTGAGAGGGAATGCAATGTCTTCAGCAAGCTTGGAGAGTACGGCTATGATGTTGATGGCGGCCGTGCTAGTGCAGGGCCCTTGTGAATAAACCCCATGGGCCCAGAAAATGTTTCTGCCTCCCATCAGGGAATCTGTTCTGTGGGGCACATGTGCTCATGGTCGCACCAGGCACCAGAGAACCTGTAAGCATCTACATTGGTTTCCTCTGGGCTGTGGGATCAGCTTCCATTTAAGATCAGAGCTCACGAATGAGTGGCCGAGATTCTCTGCGGCACATGTCCCCCCACCCCCAACGCGGTGTCTGCTGCTGCTGAGAGGGGAGGCGGAAGCTCCGACCCTGAGCGCCTTTCGGTCCATTAGGGCAGGGCCATAACCATCCATAGCAGTCTCCTGGGCATCATTTTATTACTTCAGAAGTAAGAATAATTTTTCCCCTTCAGGGAAAAAAATGTTTCAGTAGTTTCTCTTGCTAAAAGAGTCATTTAAATATTACTGGTCACGTCACATTGTAGTTGTTTGGAAATAATTATATCCATATCACAGACAGTAAATAATAGATGTGCGTTCACTAACATTTTATTCATGTTCTGTTTTAATGTGGCAAACTTAGAAGTAATTTAATCTCCCAGTAAATTGAAGTGGTGGGGGGTTCTTCACACAGAAGACTGCAAGTTATTAATTCCAGGCAGTCTTCATCTTGTACAATTAGTCACTGTTTGCAGCTGGAAATGTTTTATTAATTTTCCATAGCAGTTGATTTTCCACAGTTTTCTCAGTTTAAATTAAGCAGTAAGAGCTGCTGTTTCTTCTTAAATAAATTTTCTTTCCACAAAAATACATGCCTCTGGCTATGTCAATTTTCCCATTTGATTAAAGTGCCAGCAGGCAATTAATAACTTAATGCATTTTAAAGTACTTTTGGAAAAAGTAATTTGAATAGCCAAACTTGTGTATTTAAATTGATTGTTGCAGAATATTTAATAGGCAATTGAAAATCCTAGAACCTTGGAAGGGATGAATGCGGCCCAGCCACCATGTCTGGGGGTCTGTGGGGTGGTCGCCATAAAGGGCCCACAGGTGGCACTCACACTTTGTGGGAGGCAGGCGATTGCCACTTTCCAGGAGGTTGAAGGAAGAAAAGCAACCTCAGTATGGCCTTTCTGGGGTATATGGAAGACTCTAGGCCACAACGGCATGGTCTGAGTGGGAAAACCACTTAAAAAGAAAGAAGACAACGTGGGTAAACATCACGGACATTATGCCGAGTGAAAGAAGCCAGACACAAAAGGACAAAGACTGTGTGAGTCCACTCATGAGGTGCCTGGAGTAGTCAGACGCACAGACACGGAGAGCAGTGTTTGCCAGGACTTTGGGGCCGGAGAGCGGGAGTCGGCGTTTAATGAATACAGACTTCCTGCTGGGGGTGACGACAAAGCTCTGAAGTTGGATAGTGGTGTTGGTTGGGTAACGTAAGACTTAACGCCAGTGAACTATATACTCAAAAATGGCTAAAAGGGTAAATTTGATGTTGTGTGTGTGTGTGTGTGTGTGTGTGTGTGTGTGTGTGTATGACCACAGTTTGAAAAAATAATGAAGCCTTTTTCCATGTTCAGGATGTAGAGGTGAGGTATACAAAATTTTGTGGTTTCCTAGGTTTTCTGGTTAGAGTCATGGCCAGCTGCACTGACAATGCAGGAGCCAAAATTCCGTGTATTATCTCTGACGTGGATCAAGGGGTGGCCCAAAAGACTTCCCTGTATTGCTGTGAGTGACATGGTCATGGCCACAGTCAAGAAAGCAAGCCTAGTCCTGACTGGTGTGGCTCAGTGGATTGGGCTCTGGCTTATGAACCAAAGGGTCAGTGGTTCAATTCCCAGTCAGAGCACATGCCTGGGTTGCACGCCAGGTCCCCAGTGGGGACCACACACTGGTGTGTCTCTCCTTCTCTTTCTCCCTTTCTTCCCCTCTCTAAAAATAAATAAATCTTTTTTAAAAAATTAAAAAAGAAAAAAAGAAAGCAAACCAGAGCTTGGAAAGAAGGTACACCCAGTGGGAATTCAACCACAGAAGTCATCCTGAAGAAAGACTGTGTGTTCTTTTACTTTGACCATTATGCGGGGTCATAGTAAACAAGTAAACAGAGGTGAGATGAGTAGTTCCACAACCATAGGACCAGTTGCAAAGGCGTGTGCACAGTTGTGGCCTGGGATTGTGTCCAAAGCTGTCAGCATTGCATCGTTCTCCAGTGTGTTTGTTTTTTTAAAAAACCTTATTTCATTAAAAATTATTTGCTCCCTACTCCAAACAAACAGACAAAAAAAGTAATGATGACATTCACAGCTAATTGATTTTCTTTTTTTCTTTTAAAGAAAATTTTGTTAGCTATAGTGAGAGTTAGGGCTCTGTTTGAGAGTGGAGTCTGACCTCCACTCAACCAACGCAGAGGGTCAGCCTATCCCATCCACTGTGTCTGTAGAACATAACGACCGAAGCTCAGCAGAAGCTGGACGCTCCGCACCAGCAGCTGCGCTCGGGTATTCCTCCCACTGGTGCGCTGGGTGCCTCCTGACATTCAGTCAGGATTGTTCCCAAACCTGTTTATGCCAGGTTATTTTAATTATGCAATTTAATTAAATATTATGTAAGCTGATGAAATATGAGCTCACAAAGAGTTGTTTCTATGAAAACCAAGTTTTCATAGATGTGAAACTCAGTAGAACTCAGTAAAACTACTGCAGATGTACTAGGTGTGGACAAAGTGAAGTGAAAACCAAGGGGAAAATTCTACCTTAGGTTAGAATTTTGAACTTAGGTTGCTTTACAAGTGTCTTCACATTTTTTTGCTTGAAAAACCCCTGAAACTAGAAAGCATGCATGAGGCACCCTGGTTGCCTTCTAAGCCTAGACGACTAGAAACTCCAGCAGATTCAGGCACAACATTAAGTCCTGGACTCCCACATGATTGCACTGGATAAAATAATGTTCACCAAATGTCAAGCATCCAGAGCAGGGAGCCAATCGTCATGTTTATGGCGCAGCCTAGTGCCATGTTGAGAAGTGCCCTGAAGTTACACCTGGTCTCGGTAGGAAGAAATGCAAACAATACTCTTTCTCCAGGCGTGTGAAAGGGAACAGTGGCAAACGTGCCCCACTTTCACCATGACTGACGTAGAAAAAGATAAACACAATGAGAAAGCGAACATCCTCACTGGTGATTACTTTTCTAACTCTTTGCCAGATTTAAACTCATCTACCTTTACTCTCACAGAATGGCATGAGTCATCCTAAACACCCTTCTTGTTTCAGCCCTGGCACCAGCTACTCATGGTCACAGTGAGGTGCCCCTTGCCTTGTGGAGAAATCAGCTAGGTCCTACAGGTCCTGCTCTCCCCATGGCCCCTCTGCTGAGAGTGACATCCTATTCGCTAGCCATCTTCCTAAAGAGATGCCAATAACACTGACAACTACATTCGATCTCTGTGGAATGCCTCATTCTTAGGGGCTAGCCAGCTTAGACTCCAATCGTCTGCCTGCTTGAAGAAAGTATAGAGTGCTCTTTAAAAATGCTTTGCAGAATAACACCTTGTATCTAGGAGACGGTGTTGGATTATTTGCCCAATACTGAGCTGACATGTTCCTGACAGCCCTAGTGTAGATGTTGAATCATGTATATGGTTTCAGGAGAGAAAGAAATTGTGATTTATGTTGTCAGTTTTTCACACATCTGAAAGTGTGATGTGCACCAGCTGAGGGCTCCAATTCACTGAGCACGAGAGAAAATGGCAGGTTACCCAGGTTGCCTTGATAAAAAAAAAAAAAAGTAGTACGAGCTGATAGGATTAATGCCAGCACCAGCTACTGCTGAGAACAGGTTGGTCTGATATTTGCCATGTTTATTATTAAGCATCAGAATACAAGAACGGGTTCCTATTCTGGAGATCTGCTGATAGGAGGAAGGGGAATTTGAAACTGACAAATCATTTACCCCTTCAGAAAACATCTTTTATTTAGACTTTTCTTCATGTGCATGCTTTATTTCTTTAGCCATCACATTTACTTATATTTTGTTGTTGTTTTCTAGATTTTTGTGCAAAGGGGGGCCTATTAGATATACCTCAGTGTATCAATAAATTTCTAAGTTCTAGGTCTCTGAGAAAATCTGTCTCAGCTTTCCCCATTTAAAAAGATTTGTGTAACTTAATCAATAATGAACATAATGAGCTATAAAAAGCAGATGTATCTATTAAAATTAGCTTTGACTGCATATAAATAGCATGACCAAAAAAACCCCTCAAATAAGCAAAAATCAAACACAGGGTTAAACATGACAGGACTGTCCTTTTTCACCCAAAAGAAGTCAAGGGAAGGCAGCTGAGGGCTGGCATAGTGGTCTCATGGTCATCCAGGACCGGGCATTCTCTAGCTGGACTCTCAGCCATGATTCCTATGTTTTCTCATTTCTCCCAATGGCTACTCAAGTTCTAACCATCATGTCACCTTCCGAGCTGAAGGAAGAACCAAAGAAGAGTATACCTCCAACCATGGGGGGGGAAATGAATCTAGACATAGTTCTTACTTACACCCATCACAGAAGTTCTCAAAATGGACCACAAACCTAAACAGAAAAAATTGAGAACTGTGAAAGAAAACATAAGAGAAAAAAAGCTATGATTTTGGGTATGGTATTGCCTTTTCAGATACAACACCATGATCCATGAGAGATATAAGCTGGACTTTATTAAAGTTAAAAACCTCTGCTCTGTGAAAAACAATGTCAAGAGAATGAGAAGATAAGCTACAAAGTAGGAGAAAATATTTGCAAAAGACCAATATGATAAAGAATCCAAAATATACAAAGAACTCTTAAAATTCAACAATAAGAAAACGACCTGATTTTAAAATGGGCCAAAGACTTGAACAGACATGTCATCGAAGAACACATACAGATGACAAATAAGCATCTGAAAAGATGCTTCACATACGTCATCAGGGAAATGCAAATTAAAACAATAAGATACCACTTCACATCAATTAGAATGGCCAAAACCCAGGACACTGACAACACCAAAAGCAGACAAAGATGCGGAGCAACAGGAACACTTGTTTATTGCTGGTGGGAATGCAAAATGACAAAGCCACTTTGGAAGAGATTTTACAAAACTAAACACACTCTTAGCATACGATCCAGCAGTTTCTTTGCTAGAATTTTGTCTGTAGAGTACAATCTTACCACTATCACCTCCAATCTCACCACTGTCACCTCCCCCACCAGATATGAAATGGTCTGTCTTTTTCCAGGAGGCAAGTTTGGAATCCTCTGGCAAGTTTTATCTTATTGTGCTTCCTAGAGGAGCCCCAAACATCCCATATCCTTCTACCCTATCCAGAAAATTTCTAGACCAAGAATCATTTAACTCTCTTTATCAAACACTAAGAAAGAAAAGAATGCAAATATCCAGGTATTTTTTGAAAAATGTTTAGAAGTAAAGTCATAATTAAGAGGTCATATGTGACTTATGAGGGTCAAATGGTAACTTAGGAGGGTTACCATTTCTTTCTGTCATTTGGGAGTATATTCTCCCTGCCTCTTCCTCCCTCTCTCCCTCCCTCCCTCCCTCCCTTCCTTCCTTCCTTCCTTCCTTCCTTCCTTCCTTCCTTCCTTCCTTCCATCATCACAAAAGAGATTCATCAGAGTTAGTGTATAATTGCTGCAAATGAGAAAGCTCTAAGTCTCTGGATCTCTGGCTGCTGTTGCAGAATGCCCCTGCTTTGGGCAGCAGGAGACAGCTGTCTACTGCCGGCTGTGGCATCCAGGAGACCTCCAGTGCCTCTGTCCCTCTCCCAGTGCCAGCCGAGGGTGCTTCAGGAGAGCACCCCCTTTCTGCCTTTCCTCAGGTTTTTTTCTTTGTGTTGTGCCCCTGACAGTTGCCCCTGAGCTCACTTGCGTTGATTCCTGAAATCATCATTATATAGGCTTTTTTCTTTATTGCTTGCATATATTAAGCATGGGTAACTTCCAAAGAGTTAAATGGAAAAGGTGAGCTAACAGGCTATTGGATATATATGTGCTTTACTCTTGGTTGAGGGAAAGAGTGTTCTAAGCAATAATTTTAAATCCTTTTCAATGAGTACCTTGAAGCAAGAAAAAACAGTTTTAAAAAGAAAGCCAGCTTGGTGGAGAGCATTAGGCAATTATCATTGAAAATTATTTAAGCTTAAATAACTAAAATAATTTATTTTATAAAATTGTACGAAGTACTGGAAAGGATTCTGCATGGTCAATTTGTTTTCTCATACAGTAGCCAAAGAGGTAAGCAAAAATGTTGAATTGTAAACATCCCAACTTAGTGAACTAATATAGATTCAGGGTGGCATTATACATCTGAAGATGATGAGTCACTGCCAAGAATGCATTGGCAAATGGCATTAAATTATTTTTAGTGATACAAAAACCTAATAAAATGGAAACATTGCATTTTGTACAAATGATGAGATCTCTTGACCCCCATCCCCAACTTCTGACAAAAAAAAAAGAAGAAGAAAATGAATACTTTCCAGTGTTTAGAGAGACCACTAGAGCACAGTGGTTAAACCAGACCCTGGAGCCAGACTGCTCGAGTCTGAATTGCAGTGCACCCTTGGGTACATCAACTAAATTTTCTGTGCCTTGGTGTCCTCGTCTGGAAAATAGGGGAATGGATGAGTTGCTTAGGGGAGTGCTTAGAGCAGGGCCTGGCACACAGGACACTGCATGTCACCTATGTCTATCTGTTACATGTGCATTCTTGGCTTGCTGGGTAGCACCGCCTTTGGGACTGTGAGCTCTGGAGGAACTGCATCCGTCAGCATGCTGGATGCCTTGGACTTCACAGAGGGATGCTCACACCCCATGGTTCCTCACCGTTCTTGGAGTGTGGGGGACATCATGCAAGTTAAAGCTGAGGGAAGGGGGAGTGTCTTCTCATCTCACTCCTGCTCGGGGTGCTCCTGTCAGTGGGAAGGAGTCCAGTGGTCACCTGTTCCTATCCTCAGGACTTCACTCAGCAAAGACTGATTGAGCGCCTGCCATGTGCTAGCCCCTGGTGAGGTGTTGGTGACGCTGAGATTGACAGGCAGCACGTGCCTGGAGGCCACACAAGACACAGTGAGAGGCAAACATACAGACATGGCACAAAAATGCCAATGAGAGCCCACAGGATGCACCAACTGGGCTTTGGAGAGGTCGGGGAAGATCTTATCCAGAAGGGGACGTTTAATTAAATGATGAGGTCTGATGGGATTCTCAAGGTAGATACGAGTGGATGAGGCAGAAGAAACCAAGCACCAAAGTGCCCAGTTTGAGGAACAGCAATCACATGCTAGGGATCTTACCCTGGCTTCAGGCTAACCCTCGGGTAAGGCAGTGACTAGTCCCTAGGGGCTACATCAAGTTAAGAGGGCAGAATTTTCTTGGTGAGTGGAGCACAGGTTGCACCAGCCCCTACTTCTCCTGGGCTGGGTGCCCTGTGCTTTGGTCCTGCACTCTGGCTCCCATAGCTCTTTGTTACATGCATTGTTTTTCTCCTCAAGGTCAAGAACTACATGTGACTTCTTTCCCTATATCCTCTGGGATAGCATCTCAAATTCAGGTTCTCGAATTTCATCAGAATCATAGGGGGAACATGTTTAAAAATGCAGCTCTCCATGCATACCCAGCTCTGCTGAGTCAAAATACTGGGGTGGATGCTGCACATCTTCATTTTAGTAAGATAGAGCTGGGCAGAAATATACTCTTTAAGAACATATTCCCCAAGTCACTCTGATGTGTATTACAGTAGAAAAACCACTGCTCTAGGGCCTAGTAAAGAGCCTGGCATATTACAGATAATATTTCACTTACTAAACTTCTTTTTTAAGTACGTGGACGACGTGGTATAGACAGAGCAGAGGGATGGAAAGTCCCTCAAGTGTGACAATGGGCAGCTACTTTCATCAAAAGGAGCACTGAGGTCTTGGGATGGGGGAGGGGCTGGGTACAACGATGGGGACCCTTCTGAATGTTTTGCTCTCTAGTGCAGCCTCTCGGTGGAATGCTGGACTCAGAGCCCTCTTCTGCCCTTGTCCCCAGCTTTTTCTTGTCCTTGTTCTCCACAAAGCTCTATTTCCTAATTTCTTCTCCTGGGCAGGGTCAGCAACATATTCACCCTCACAGCCCTCGTGAGTACAGAGCCAGCGTTGCTGCAAGCCCAAGGTTGGTTGTGGTCTGCGACACCTCGTTTCTCAGACTTCTCCCCACCCCTCTTTTTAAAAAAGGGAAAAAGTCTATTTCTTCAGACCTCTGTAGACCAGCAGATGAAGCAGCCAAAATTTAATAGGTGAATGTATCAAAAATTCCAGGTAAATAGATCCAGATGAATATAGTACAAATTCCAGGTAGGAGCCATATAATCACAGTCCATCCAAAGCCATTGCTTTCAGCCTTGCTTGCACACTGGAACCATCTGGAGAGCTTTTAAGAGCATTTCTGCCTGTTCCATGTCCAGGGATTCTGAGATATTCTGGGGTTCGGCCTGGGCACTGGGGATTTTTTAAGAGCTCCTGCAGGATTTCTGATATGCCATCAGGGTTGTGAATGACTGATCGAGAGACCATCCTTTGGGAAATTCTAATGGAAAGCTTCAACATCCTGACAGGTCAGCCAATGGAAGGGCAGTTGTGGGCAGGAGGGCATCAAACCGTATCACCGGGGCCTGGAGCTGGAGTAGAGCATGGCTCAGCCAGTCAGGTGCACTAAAGTCTGCCATAGCATCTCCAGAACCGGAAGGAGAAAACAGTACTCACGGGAACAGTTTTCAGGGAGAACACTTCAACAGGTCGGAAAGAGTTCTTTGACAAATCACTTGAAGTCTAAAATGATCAGAACCCTAAAGGGCATACACACTAGGAGGGGCAATCGATAGTTTCTAAACTGTCTTCTAAGAAGAAGGGGCAGTGTTAACCGTGTGGGTTTTAATTTTGCTCGGTAGAAATCAGAGATTCGGGGCCAGAGCTGAACTGTTGACACTGGCAGTCAGTGTTCTCCACCCTCCCAACCTTAAGCCTGCAGCTGTTTCTACATACTAAACGTAAATGTTAAGAATATCAGTTCAAAAGGGATCCAGCCCTGGCTGGTGTGGCTCAGTGGACTGGGCACTGGCCTGTGTGTGAATCAAAAGGTTGCAGGTTCAATTCCCAGTCAGGGCGCATGCCTGGGTTTCAAGCCAGGTCCCCACTTAGGGGAGTGTGAGAGGCAACCAAATCAACGTATCTCTCAAACACTGATGTCTCTCTCCCTCTCTTCCCCTCTATCTAAGTAAATAGATAAAATAAATAAATAAAAATAAAAGGGAGCCAAGTTAATGCTTCTCTTGTCTCAGTCTGGACCTGCCCATCTGCTCCTCTACCTCCATGTCGAACAGCTTCTGGCCCAGGTCCCGCCTCCTGCAAAGACGGAGCCACCAGGCCCCGACTGCTGTGGGTAATGAAGGGGGAAGCTCGGAAGCATGCCTTCTTCCCAGGCAGCATTTTCATTACAACCACTGGAAAACATCTAGCCAATTTAGGATAGAATTTTAAATTGTGTGGCTATTTAATATTTTTGCTGACATGTTTCCTGTTTTATTAAATACTGAGGCTGATACTTAATAAGCAGTTTTTTTTAAATTTACTTCTTTAGTCAATTCTTAACACTTCTTAAGAGATACATTAAGTGAAAGGATCGGTTACCTAAAAAGGGATCTAGAACAGAAAGGAGCATCTTTTGGGCGATCAGTCAGATGACAAGGCCAGAATCCCTAGTGAAGAGCCCAAGTTCTCCTAACTGCCATCTGAAGCAGGGCTGGTGCCAGGAGGCAGCCACACAGCTATGCTATTACAGCTGTCCTAATTTTTCCTCTTTGCCCCCTCCACCTGGTACCCCAATTCCCTCCATCAATCCCCCCTTTAGTTCATGTCCATGGGTCATACATACAAGTTCTTTGACTTTTCCATTACTTATAATGTTCTTAACATCCCCCTGTCTATTTTGTACCCACTAATTTATGCCTCTCAATCTCTGCACCCTTCCCCCCATTTTCCTCCTTACCCCTCCCAACTGATAACACTCCTAATGATCTCTATACTTATGATTCTGTTCCTGTTCAGCTTGCTTGCTTGGTTTGTTATTTGAATTCAATTATTGATAGTTGTGGATTTATTGCCATTTTAATGTTCACCATTTTATCTTCTTTTTCTTACATAGTTCCCTTTAGCATTTCCTGTAATAATGGCTTGGTGATGATGGGCTTCTTTAATTTTACCTTGTCTGAGAAGCACTTTATCTGCCTTTCCATTCTATATGATAGCTTTTCTGGATAGAGTAATCTAGATTGTAGTTCCTTGCTTTTCATCACTTTGAATACCTCTTGCCAGTCTCTTCTAGTCTCCAAAGTTTTTTTTGAGATATCAGCTGATAGTCTTACGGGACCTCCTTTGTAGGTAACTCTGTGCTTTTCTCTTGCTGCTTTTAAGATTCTCTCTTTACCTTTGACCTTTGGCATTTTAATTATGATGTGCCTTGGTGTGGTCCAGTCTGTGTCCATCTTGCTTGGGACTCTCTGTACTTCCTGGACTTGTATGTTTATTTCCATTACCAAATTAGGGAAGTTTTCTTTCATTATTTTTTCAAATAAGTTTTCAATTTCTTGCTCTTCCTCTTCTTCTGATATCCCTATGATTTGAACGTTAGTACATTTAAAGATGTCCCAGAAGTTCCTAAGCCTCTCCTCATTTTTTTGGAATTCTTGTTTCTTCCTCCTGTTCTGATTAAATGTTTTTTCCCTTCCTTGTGTTCCAAACCATTGATTTGATTCTTGGCTTCATCCTCTCCACTGGCTCCCTGTAGATTTTTCTTTATTTCACTTAACGAAACGTCATTTCTGCCTTCTTTTCTATGCTGTTGAAGTAACCAGTGAGTTCTCTGGAGAATCCTGATAACCAGTGTTTTGAACTGTGCATCTGATAGGTTGCTTATTTCCATTTAATTTAGTTCTTTTTCTGGAGTTTTGTTCTGTTCTTTCATCTGAGCCATGTTTCTTTGTCTCCTCAGTTTGGCAGCCTCCTGCGCTTGTTTCTGTGTGTCAGGTAGAGCTGCTTTAACCCCCTGTCATAGAGCACCTGTTAAGTTTTATGGGGCGCAGCCTTAGGTAACTACCAGGGCTGGGAAACCGGTGTCACCGATCTGTTGCTCTGTGTTGGGGAGGGCTCACAGAGGGGCAATGCCACTGCTTGGCCTCTAGAGTTTTTCCCAGAGGAAGCTGCCTCCCCACTCACACTGCACTTTCTCCCCTTATGCCATTGGTGCCCTTCCAGCTGTTGCCCTGGTGAGGAATCCCAGAGTGGGTGGGTCTGCATGAGTCCTAAATCCATTGCGGGTCCTTTAAGAGGATATAGTTTCTTCCACTGCCCCAACTCCCACTGGTTTTTACAGCCAGAAGTTATGGGGACTTACCTTCCTGGCACTGGAACCCTGGGCTGGTTGGTCTGGATTGGGGCTGGGATCCCTCATTCTTGAAGTATCCTTCCCATTTTTATCTACCACACATGGATGTGGGGCCGCCTGCTCACATTTCCACATCTCTCTGTGCCACTTTGAGTCTCCATGTGTCTCAATGCCTCTCTGCCTCTCCAGGTCTCCTCCCCTCAACCCATCTGTATGAATGTAGCTTCTTTAAATCCCTGGTTGTCAGACATCCACACAGCTCAATTTTCTGACAATTCTGGGTGATATTTGTTCTGTAGAATAGCTGTACGTTTTGCTATAGTTGTGTGCAGAGGTCAGACATGTTTACCTACTCCTCCATCTTGACTGTAAGTTCCAGAAATGTTCTTTCTTTTCCATCTATTAATCAAATGGGGAGAAAATTTAAAGATTACCAGGTCTATATCACCACTTTAAAGGTAAGGAGCCTAGGTGGTGTTCCTCAGTAGATCGATCCCCAGCCTATGAGCCAAAAGATCCCTGGTTTCATTCCCAGTCAGGGCACATGCCTGGGTTGTGGGCCAGGTCCTTTGTAGTGGGTGCATGAGAGGCAACCACACATTGATGTTTCTCTCCCTCTTTCCCTCCTTCCTCTCTCTCTAAAATAAATAAAGTCTTTAAAATATAAAATAAAAGTAAGGAAAATGAGCTCTGGGGAGGTTAAATGAATTGCCCAAACTCACACAGCTACAGAGAGGCAGAGCTAATAACTAAAAAAAGGAAATATATTTTTCTTTGGATTTCTCAAAAAGTGATCGCCAAAGCTCTTCAAAATTCCACATTGCCCTCCAAAATGAGTGTCTGAGAACAACACCTGAGATCGTTTAAGTGACCAAATGCAAGTCCCCCACCTTGGTATAAAGCCACATTCCTCTGTTTTCAGTTGAGAAAGCTGCTAATGGCTCTTACCATGCCTTTCCCAGCTGAAGCATAGAACCAAAACATTTGCAGCCTGAGGATTCCCTCCCACTGCTTGTAGATCAAACACAAACAGAAACAGTGGGAGGCCGGGCCATCTCTAACTGAGAGAATCAATATCAGTAAAACAGACAAAATCCCAAAATCTCAAAATAATGAAAACAAAGATATCCAAGTAATAAAATCTGCTGGAATCACAAAGACAACACAACTGCAATCTCAGCTGCTCGAAGAAAGTGTCCATTAACAAGGGATTAACACAAGGGAAGTACACAACCAGTCCCTAGGAAATGAAAACATTTTGCACAGTCTGGTTGCATTTGAGTACACTTTAGGATTGTGGATGCTGGTGTGTTGAGATGCTGTGGATCTGACCAGAGAAAGTCTCCAGAACCCATCAGCCATATGGCATCTTACAGAAACACCCAAAACTGCTATTTATTGGACTAAGAATTTGGAACTGACAAGGCAGAAGATGAGGCAAAGCACCGATTAACTGCCCTTTGTTAGTCTTGTCCATTGTAATTTCCAATTAAAATTGGAAAGAAAGCCTTGGAAAGAAAGTCTAGATCACTATAGTATCTTTTAAAATATGCATTTTAGTCGAAGTTCCCAAATGTCAGAGTTTTAAGGTAGGGAGGGGGAAGGCAAAACACAAAACAAACAAACAAAAAAAGCCCACACCAAAACCCAAAACTGTGGAGTAAAATTTTATTAGCTTATCATAAAATGAGCAAAATGCCATTTCCATGCTCTATGTGAAGACAATGCAGGCATATTTTAATATGAAATATCATACTTTGGATGAAATTGGAAGCAAATATCAAAAATTAATATAGTTGACCAGTGGGCATATATTAATAAAATAATTATATTTTTATAATGGCAGTGATATTCCTAGTTAATAGCCAAGCAACCCATAGAGTTGAATTAAAAGTATGCCACTTATGTAATAAAACTTAAAAAGTAACCCTTTTTTGTTTTGCTTATTTTTAGGGAAAAGTTATAACTACATCCATTTGATCAGCATATCTGTAACCAAGTGCAATGGTTTCAGGTGAAGTATTGGGTTGGCAAAAAATCCATTTAGTTTGTTTCTGTAAAATAAAAGAGATATTTTTCATTTTCACCAATAACTTTATTTATTGATCTGGATACTTTGAGTATGTCAGCTATCTCCCGCTATCGGATTCTAGTGGGTAGAGGCCAGTGGTGCAGGTAAACCTCTTCCAATGCATAAGACAGTCTCACAGCAAAGAATTATTTGGCCAAAATATCTATAGTACCAAGAAACTTCACAAACCACTTTTTACACATTTGATCAGTCACAGCACCTTCTCCATACACTGCACAAGTCTTTTTATTTTTATTCTTCGTGTTTCAGTTGCTCTTTTACCTTTCTAGAAATAATAAAGCATGATATACCAAAAATGTTGCATGTTTTCTTCCATCTTCAATATTTAAATGGCTGCACAAAAATTCACCAGTTGTGCTAAGTTTTTTTAATGCACACTGATATGAGAGCTATCACAACGCAGTCTAACAAAATGTTTTGAATGAAGTTAAAAACAACTAAGCACTACTTAGCGCTACTGGAGCCATCACACAAAAAACCTGAATGAACTTTTTGGCCAACTCAATAGCTCTAGCATATTTGTTAATCATTAGCAATTCTCGAGAAGATTCCTAATTTAAGAAACTGCCTGGCCCCAAGAGCACACCAAACTGTGGTCTGAACAAAGCGCCTGGCCTTGAAAACGTAAGCTGCACCCTGGGAACTTAACACAAAGAAAAGCAACAGAAAAGAACAGAGAAGAGGGGATGGTCAAAGTTCGAACCCCTCACAGATGCTGACCCTAAACGGGTTCAGACCATTTTAACAGAAAATTTTACCAGTGATCACCAGTAGCTCATATTTCAGATGTAACAGATCAAGATACAAATATTTGATCTGCCAAGGGACAGACTAATTAAAAGTGGGACTGTATCAGAAATTGTGACTAATTCATAGGGTTTCCCTAGGATGGACGCATCACTATCCTAGAAGAAAGTGGTATTTACGATGGCTTTCCCCATTCCTCTGGAACTCAGCAATGAGGGTCTGCCTCATCAGCTCTGAAAAAAAGTATTCCTCCTTTCAACTATTAGCACCCCATGTCTCCTAAGGAAAAAAACATTTCAGCAAAAAATGAAACAACCCCAATAACTTGCTACTTAAACACAATGGCTTTGAGGCAAGTCTTTGGGAAGTAAAAGCATATTAGAAAAGGTTTAGATAGAGGAAGAGACAAGAGTACTTTTGGAATTGTTTTCTGTATCTAGCTGTTGGGAAAATCTTTTCATGTAGATGGTCTCCAAGCTCTCTAAAAACATCACTTAGCAAGTAGCAAGGCTTAGCTTCCTGCCTTTTTCTTTCTTTCTTTCTTTCTTTTTTTTTTTAATTTCCCTAAGCAGAGACTATTTTAATGTTGTTCAACTGAACAGCAGCCAATTGTGCTGCATTCACCGTCATCCACCAGGAATTATAAGAAAGGTACTTATGTAGGGGGATACTAATACTGCTCTTTGGGGGGATTTCAACTTGGTGCCTTAGGTCAACGATCCTCAGTGCCTACTATGTGCCAGCCACTGGGAATGTAATAAATAAGAGTGTCCTTAGGACTCTGCAAAGCATTTAAGACATGAGCATGGATTTTGAAATGACATCACCCTAGAGGCCGATTCCAGAGTGATAGACATTGCAGCTACGTGCCTCATCGTTTTCCCCTTATCCTTGCCAAAGGACTCCTGCTTTTGTTTTTTGTTTTTTGTTGTTGTTGTTCAGATAAGAAATACTATTTCCTGGTCTTCCTTGCAGATTGAGGTAGCCATGAGACATGTCTGGACAATGAGATCTTGGCTATGACTCTGGGCAACTTTTAGTTAAGAAGGGCAGTCTTAGCTGGCAGGGTTGGGGTGTTTTGTTTGGTTTGGTTTGTGTTTGTTTGTTTTTGTTTTTTTTTTTGCCTCTGTCCTTTTTTCTCCTGCTAGAGATCTAGCAGCCACGTGGCAATAACGAATCCAAGAAAAAGCCCCCACCCTCTGACTGGCAGAATGAAAAGACAAAGAGCCTGGGTCTCTGAGGCCTCTGAACCCGTGCAGTACCCCCAGACCGCCTCCCCATGACGGCTCGTTGCACGAGCCAAATAAACTCCAACTTGCTTAAGCCATCAGTTGTCAGCTGTTCTATTATTTGTATCTGAAGTCACTTCTGAAGGATAAAGAGATGTCTCTGAGCTTCATTTCCTCATCTGCAAACTGGGGATCTAAACCTCACCAGCTCTGAAGGTTTGCTCTAAAGCCTAGATAATATATGTATAATTCCTAGCCCAACATCTGACTCACAGTAGTATTTGGTGGTTATTGTTATTTATTAACAAGCTTGAAATGAGTATTTGTCTTTGGCAAAACTTAAAGCAGAGCCCAGCTTTCTCTGAGATGGGGACAGTCAATCGGGCTAAGTGCTCAGGTCATACTGGGGCGAAGCCAGCTAACTGCACCCAGCTGTATGAGGACCTTTACCCTAAGTAGGAGGGCCTATAAAGAGTCAATATCAAAAAATGGGGTCCCTCTGTTCTTCCTCTAGAGGATTTTTCTAGCGCATTGCTAATGCACATTAGCTCTTTCTAATACTTGGGCAGCAAGATGTTGCTTTGCTTATAGTGAAACCAAATCCTTGGCTACTTTTCATTCCTGAGCAGCAAACTGCAAAATTAGAATCTAATAGTACATTTCAATTAAAAACCAAGGAAACAATTTCTGTACACCACTGGCTATTGCCTCCAAAAATAACACTTCATTTTTTTCCTCCTGAGTATATGAAATTGTCCTAACTCTGATTTATTTGGTCTGATGTGTCTGGTCTCCTGGCTTCAATTTTGTGGACAAGATGATCAGTTGTTGCATTTTTTTTTCCACTTGTCAGATAGTTTTAGTTGAAGCTTGTTCATACTTTGGTCCAGCACAATCTATAGTAGGGGCTTAAAAATATATCCTATATGATGCTTTAGAGCAACCCTGGCAACACACATCACAGCAGCAACACGCTGGCAGTACTGCCCTTTCATTGCTTTGCCGTAAATAGGCTCAGTAACGTAACAGTGAAACTTTTTCTGAACTTTAGCTAAGCAAATTTAGAATGCTAGCCAATGAAGGTTGACATTGGTCAAGGCCTATTTGAGGAGTAATAGCTAGAATAGCCAAAATGAATCTCTTGGTCAGTTAAGAGTAAGAGTTTTCCATGCTGTGAAGATTTCATGCCACGATTCCCAGGTGTTTCCAGTTCCTCGGTTTTCTGGAGGAAGGGCTGTGTCAGCGCTGTCCAACGGAAGCCCAGTGTGAGCGGCACATGAGAGCCAGACATGTAACTAAGGTATTTAGTAGTCACATTAAAATTAATTTTACCTGGGTCTTTACATTTTTCTTTTAAGTATATTATCCTTAACCCCCAATTATATCCAAAATATCATTCCAACAGTAACAAAAAGATATTGTTTTACTTTTTCTGTATTAAATACTTAAAATCTGGTATATACTTCCTACTCACAGCACATCTCAGTGCAGACTAGCCACGTTTCAGGTGTTCAATAGCCACATGTGGCCGGTGGCTAACATATTAGATAGCTGTGTTGTAAGACCTAAAGTTTTGTGTGCTGTGTTGGCATCTTGGAGGTTCATGGGGGCCCTCGAGTCTTAATTCTGAGTTCCCCTGCTCTTGCTAGATGTGTTCCAGCTGGGGGAAAAGGCTCCCTAAAGATAGTTCCTTAGCAGTCAGACCAGCTGCTCCCGACCTGGTCCTCAGCCCAGTGAGTTTCACCTCTCTGCAAGCCTGTGGAATTATCAAACACACCTGGCCACATCTTCCTCTGGGAAACAGAGGTCATCTCACTCACCTGTTACTACAAAGCCAGCCTCCCACAGCCCCTGCTGCTTCTCTCTGCTCCCAAGTGTAACTCCTCGTAGCTCTGCATGGCATGCGGAGTCTTCCTCCCCCATAGTCTAAGTGTACGGGACTAACAAACTGTGGTCTAGCCCATCTGTTCTGACCACTGTGCATACTCAGCTCCACCCAGAAACCTATGCAAGACCCTCTCTCACACCCATGAGGTGAAGAGATGAGCAAAGCAGCATGAGTCTGTACTTTGAGAATTTTATAGTCAATTTTTCAAGAAAATATCTGCAAGAATTTGGACTTGTCTCTACGCTGACATTTACACTGTCTGAGAAAGCTGAGTTGTACCTCCGTATGTAGTATATTTTCTAACTGTGGTCATGCACTCCGTGGTGCTCAGCTTTTAGCCGGCTGTGTGCTGGTTCTGTGTTATCTGGTATCTTCTGATCTTCGGTATTCAAGCCGAAGGTGATGAATATAATCATCATTATTAGTTAATAACATGAATTTGCTTCTAAGTAAAGGCCTATCACAGGGCAAACCGCTCATCCAGTCTGGAAAGGACGACAACACCTGGTGAGCGCGCTGCTGCTGCTCCCCCCGTGTCGGCAGCGGGCTGCTGAGCCGCTGTCCGCTGAAGTCCTCTCAGCACTGCAGATGAAGTTAAATTTCCGTCTCTGGTCTAGAAACTGAGCTATCCTTGAGCCTGCTTCATGATCCACAATCTGGATACAATAATTAGTAGGCTGCCTCCTTAGTACTACTTCCGAAACATTACTACTTCCAACATTACTACTTCCAACATTACTACTTCCGAAACATTCTGTGAATACGTACCTTTTCTTCCTCATGTGCCTTGTGCACGCTCTCATCTGGGTCTTCAGTGTGTCTAAGGGAGTCAGTCAGATTCATGTCCCTGGGGTCTCCGTGTCTCCAGCCCCCTCGCTTCCCTCCACCCTCCACTCTGCTGCACAGGGGTCCAAAACTCAGAGCTCGTTTCTGACTTTTCTTACACACCTCCAGTTGGTCCCCATCACTACTGTGCAACAGCCAGACCCCTTAGCCTGATGAAACAAGGACCTTAACAATGAGACCACAATCTGTCTTTTCAACCTTCAGCCACCTTTTCTCATTTATTCCCATTCTAAATTATTTCCCATAATACTATTCCACTTCAGCACTCCCTAAGGCCAGTGCCCAGAAAATTAGTTTAAATAACAAGGAAGGAGTGAATATTTATGGTCTACTTCACATGTGTTTTGCTGAGTACCTTATACAAATGCAATGTTTGCTATCATTTTTTTAAATTATATTTTATTGCTTATGCTAACAGTTGTCTCAATTTTTCCCCCTTTGCTTCCCTCCAACCAGTACCCCCAACTCCCTCAGGCAATCCCCACACATTGTTCATGTCCACGGGTCATACATGTAAGTTCTTTGGCTACTCCATTTCCTACACTGTACTTTACATCCCCACGGCTATTCGGTAACTATTTGTACTTCTTAATCCCTTCACCTCTTCATTTATTCTTCCACACCCCTCCCATCTGGCAACCATCAAAATGCGCTCCACATCCATGATTCTGTCTCTGTTCTTCTTGTTTGCTTAGTTTTATTTTTTAGATTCAATCATTGATAGGTATGTATTTATTGCCATTTTATTGTTCATAGCTTTTATCTTTTTCTTAAATAATTCCCTTTAACATTGCATATAATAATGGTTTTGTGACTGGAAACCCATTTGAAGTAACAATGAAGGAAAACTTGCCCAATTTGGTGAAAGAAACAGACATGCAAGTCCAGGAGGCACTGAGAGCCCTAAAAAAGATGGGTGCAAAGAGGCCCCCTCCAAGACACATAATTAAAATGCCAAAAGTTAAAGATAAGAGAATCTTAAAAGCAGCAGGAGAAAAGCAGGAGTTCCCATAAGACTGTCAGCTCACTTCTCAACAGAAACTTGCAGGCTAGAAGGGATTGACAAGAAATATTCGAAGTCATGAATAGCAGGGACCTACAGCCAAGACTGCTCTGCCCAGCAAAGCTACCATTTAGAACTGAAGAGCAGATAAAGAGCTTCCCAGACAAGGAAAAAACCAAAGGACTTCATCTTCACACAATGTTAGCTATCATTTTTAAAAGAACCATTTGCTAAGCATTGTACTAATTGTCTTATGTATCTTTTCAGTTTATTTTCATGACAATGTTATACGCATTTAGGTAGTTATATCCATTTTACAGAGGAGGAACTAGAAGCTCAGAGAGGCTAAGTAATTTGGCCAAGGCCACACAGCTAGTTATTGTAAATCCAGCTGCAACGAGAAGCTGGAGCGGCCAGACTCCAGCACAGCTGTATGCTCTTTTCCACGCACCACAATGCCTCTCAACAGGCAAAGCTCTCCATTGGAAAGATCGCCATTTCCTGTTAATCTTCATACGCCCAGCTCTGGTCGAGATCCTCACTCATGGTAGGCACTCAGTAAATAAATACAAGTAGAGAAAAGACTGGGGGGAAGTAAGTATGGTGTGTTAGTATATTACAGAGAAATAAGAGAGGGAAATAAGAAGAAACAGGTGGGTATCCTTCACAATTCAGAGTGACACCATGTTGTACCATTTCTGGTTGGCTGCATTTAATGATGCCTAATTTACATGGCCAGAAATAAAGTCAACCGCAGTGACCATCATTTTGTCAGCCTGGTTGGACTCTTCTTACCTGCTGATTTCCATTAAATGCCATTTAGAAAAATAATTGTGTGGCTCTGCCCTGGTGGCATTAAATATAAATCATCTGCTTGGCAGCTAAAATATAACATTCAAGGAGAGCAGAGAGACAAGCAATGCTTTTTTTAAAAAAGATGCTTTAACCGAAGACAGGAGACACTAGATGGTTTCTCACTGTAATCTGCCACACGCGCACCACTCACTCGGCTGGAGGCACTGTGCTGTCCATGTCACAGAGCCATCAGTCATGGATTATGGCCGCAAGGGGTGCCCGGTTTAATCTCATTTTTGAATGAATTAATATTATTAGTTTTGACAAATTAATGGCATTAAGTGTGCAAGGTTAGTATGAATAATGTCCACATCTACCTATTACTAAATGTGCCTCATTCTTCTGTAAGAAAGCTTATTGAATCAATTCAGCGGAATCCTCTTTTCTATATTGTAAAATACCTTATCAGCAGCCTTAAAAAGATGGGTTACTACACCTATAAACAGGTGTTTAATGATATAAACTTGAACTTCAGTCCATGCTGAAAGTGGCTGCAGAACTGAGTCTATCACCAGAGAGACGTGACATTGTGGTGGTTTCTTCTACGTCTTCACAAATGTGATCGTAACTACGAGTATACTGCCTCCAAGGAAATCTGTGTTCTGTAAAAGCTTGGAGCTTCCCCACCTTTCCTTCCACTTGCTAATAAAAAAAGTCAGTGCTAAGGCACACCTGGTTCCTTGGAATTAAAAATGAAGATAAAAAAGGGTCGCCATCTTCTGCGTACCTTTCAATGTGAAACCACTCTCTTTCCTAACCTAAGTCGAATGAAATGTTAACGCCCTGTGCCAGCAAAACTAGACTTCGTGTCTGTGGTTGAATTTTGATGATCAAATGCGAATGGTCCTGAATGACTGTTTCCTTTTTCATGATATTTTTCATTATTAATTTAAGAGATCTGTAACATTGAGTGCTGTGAACCTACTCATTTTAAATGTGGGCGCTGTAGCGCATGCTCTGGCATGTGGCCACATCAGCTTTATTCTCTACTTTAAAAAAAATCTGAATTCAAAAAACAATAAAATACTTTCTAAAAAAACTGACAAACAAGATTGTGATCAGGTAATAGGCAGAGGTTTCTTGATTTCAAGAAAGGTAGATTCCCCCCAGATTTACAGTGACCCTACGGTCCTCTGGGCATTAGCAGCCCGGTTCTGGCCAACGAGAGGTAAGGAGAAAGGGTGCGACTTTGGAAAACCAGTGGAAAACCAGGCACAAGGCCTGGTACTGGATAACTACTTACTGCAGTAATGAGAGGTACCCAATCTATATGTTCTTAGAGGGCACTTAACAGGAAGGTATTCTGTATCCTGTACCTTTAACAACTCTTGCACACTTTTTCCTGAAGTGTACACATATTCAGGTGACCGTGTCATTCCCCTCCTGGATTTCTATTACTTTCTCGTTTAAAATTTCTACCCCTTTCCACTTCAGTACAGCCTTTCGCCCCGACGTGTGGAAGTGCGGTCCAACGGTCGTAGAATGCAGGCCACACAGGAGGTTTCAAACTTGCTAGAAACTACATTTAAAAAGTGAAAAGAAAAAGGTGAAGTTAATGTCAATGTTGTGTTTAATTCACATGTCTGTAGATCCTTATTATAATCCTTCTCCTTATATCCAGGAAACTGATGACTTACTAATTTGTGGGGAATCTCCTGAGGGTAGATGTTTTTATCCCTTGGATGACATTTTAACATCCCATTCT